>WSYH01002009.1:13640-99055 GCA_036426205.1 Ascaphus truei
TACTGCAGCGGCTGCTGCCTCCGATCTGCCCCCCGCTGGTGCGCGCACCCCCGCTCTGGTTACAGAGCGCGTGCGCACCCGCTCCTCTTCTACCAGGTCACAATCCTTAGCTCCGCCCCCTCTGTCACGGTGTGCCTCCGCTGCACGCGACGTGCACGCGTGACGTCACGCAACGAGCCCCAGCTGCGAGTTAAGATTGCTGTGAGCCCTTGTCTCCTGCAGCCTATCCATTGCATCTGCAGAGGCTCCGCCTCCACTCTGCCCCCTCTCCTACTGGTTCCTGTCTCCTATAAGAAACTTCCTCTTCCTGTCATACCTTGCTGAACATAACCTTGTGTAGCCTTTGCGTGTGCCTGTCTTGTCCAGCACAGTCTTGTCTTGTTCTCTGCAGTTAACCTCTCGTGTACCGACCTAGCTTTGCATTTGGATTCTCTCTGGCTCTTGACCCCTGGCATACGGATAACGGCTATGAGTACCTCTCCAACCCCAGACCACAGACTTACGGACTCCAACTACGTGTACCTCTCCAACCCATGGACCCCGGCAAGTATTGGATTAACCCTTTCAACATACCCAGACCCAAAAACACTACAACCACCTTCTGGGCTCGCCCCCGCTACTGTGGGTGTGTGGCACAGTCCTTCCCACCTCAGTGCCGGGGTCAGGTCTTGTTTGTTGGCCCGCGCAAGCGTTACAGTATGTTCAGCCCAACAAACATTGACCCCCCTGAGGTGGGCCAAACCACAACTGCTGCTACTCTAGTGGGAAACATACCCCAGGAACCACGTCTTCCGACACCCAATCGTTATGCGGGTGAACCCCTAGGATGCCGAGGCTTTCTAATCCAATGTGACATCCACTTTGAATTAACCCCTTCTTGCTTCCCTACCGATAGGTCTAAAGTGGCGTATATCATTGCATTGTTAACCGGAGACGCACTGGCCTGGGCATCTCCTATCTGGGAGTTAATGCCTGAACTCACACAGAACTTTATTTCTTTCAAAAAAAGGTTTCAGCAGGTTTTTGACACTCCTGGTCGCGAGGCTACTGCGGCCTCTTCTCTTTTCTATATCACCGAGGGCCACTGGACCGTCGCAAAGTATGCTCTTGAATTTCGGACTATTGCCGCGGAAACCGGTTGGAACAACGAGGCTGTAACTGCAGCCTTCTGGCATGGCCTCTCTGACTCTGTGAAAGATCAATTGGCTGCACGTGTAAGACCAACTGCCCTGGAGGATTTTATCTCTACATGTATACGGGTGGATCAACGCCTCCAAGAGAGACGAAGTGAATGCCGGACTTCACGTACGCCGGTACCTATACCTATCTCTCCTACTCTCTCTCCTTCTTTTGTTCCAGTTCCTGAAGCGCCAGACCCCATGTCGCTGGGTACTCACCATTTGTCCTTTACAGAAAAGCAGCGCCGGAGAAACGAGGGGCTATGTCTTTATTGTGGCCTAGCTGGTCATTTGGCGTACCACTGTCCTACGCGTCCGGGAGAATGCCAGCGGCCTATAAGGTATGATGGAGTTTCTTTGGATACCATATCTTCTTTCGTGGATCAGAATTTTGCAATAAAACACCAGATCTCACTGCTTGGGAAGCCCACTCCCATAGGACTCGAAGCGATAGATGGTCGTCCACTCCAGCCTGCCTTTATCACCCTGGAAACCGTGATCTTCACCCTTTCCACCAAGGATGGACACATGGAACAAATCTCGTTGGACGTCATTCATTCACCATCTGTACAGGTAATCTTGGGCCTCCCCTGGTTACAACTGCACAATCCCGTGATTGACTGGACTGATAAACAACCCATACGTTGGTCTACCCCATGTGCCATTCCTTGTGTTCTCACTTCACTCTATCTTGCCGGTTTAGAGACTGCAGATCCTTCCAAAGGGTCCCTTCCAGAAGTCTACCATGAGTTTATTGATGTTTTCGACAAGGTCCGTTCAGAGACTCTTCCTCCACATCGTCCCTTCGATTGTCCCATTGATCTGTTTCCTGGTGCCGTTCTGCCTAAAGGCAAGTCTTACCCCCTGTCCCTTCCAGAGTCCCGAGCCATGTCCGAATATATCCAGGAGAACTTAAAAAAAGGCTTTATTAAGAACTCCACTTCTCCTGCTAGGGCAGGGTTCTTCTTTGTAAAGAAAAAGGACTGATCTCATCGCCCCTGCATAGATTATAGAGGCTTGAATAAGATAACACAGAAGAACCGTTACCCTTTACCACTCATATCTGAATTGTTTGACCATCTACAAGGTGCCTCCATTTTCTCCAAACTTGATCTCCGGGGTGCCTACAACCTGATACGCATAAGGGAAGCAGACGAATGGAAAACGGCCTTTAACACCCGCGACGGCCATTATGAGTACCTAGTAATGCCGTTGGACTCTGTAACGCTCCTGCGGTCTTTCAGGAGTTTGTTAATGAGGTTTTTTGTGATGTTCTCAATTTATTCGTCATTGTATACCTTGATGATATACTATTTTTTTCTAAATCCTTGCCTGAACATATCCAGCATACCAAGCTAGTACTCTCTCGGCTTCGTCAGAATCGTCTGTATGCCAAGATGGAGAAGTGTATGTTTCATAAAAATTATACTTCCTTCCTGGGTTATATAATCTCCGAGAAGGGATTTTCCATGAATCCTGAGAAACTAAAGGCGGTATTAGATTGGCCCCAGCCCACGTCACTTAAAGCCATCCAGCGATTCCTTGGCTTTTCCAATTATCGTAAGTTCATCCATAAATTCTCCACACTGGTTGCTCCTATTACCGCTTTGACCAAGAAAGATGCTGATCCTTCCTCCTGGCCTCCGGAAGCTGGTCTTGCTTTTGAGTCTTTAAAGAAGGCCTTCACCACCGCTCACATTTTGCATCACCCCGACCCCTCCCTTCCCTTCACGTTGGAGGTCGATGCTTCGGATATTGGAGCCGGGGCAGTGCTCTCCCAAAGACGTTCTCCTCAAGATCACCTGCATCCATGCGGCTACTTTTCCAAGAAATTCTCGCCCGCGGAGATCAACTATGATGTAGGTAATAGAGAACTTTTGGCTATCAAACTTGCACTCCAAGAGTGGAGACACCTTCTTGAAGGTACCGAGAAACCGATCCTTATTCTTACTGACCACAATAATTTATTGTATATTGAAGGTGCTCGACACCTTGGTTCCCGTCAAGCTTGCTGGGCTCTCTTTTTCTCAAGATTCAATTATGTAATCTCTTACATTCTTGGTACAAAGAATTTGAAGGCCGATGCTTTGTCCCGTCAATTTATTTCCGAAGACCGATCCGACAACCTTCCAGAGACTATTCTTCCATCAAGATTTATCATTGCAGCAAATTCCTTCGATATTTTGGACAAAATTCTGGACTCTCAAACCCGGATTCCAGAGGGCCTGGAGGTACCTGAGGGCTGCCTATATGCGGCAACCAAATTCCATCAAAATTTTTTTGAGTGGGGTCATGCTTCCAGGTCGGCCGGTCACCCTGGGATCAGAAGAACCACCGATTTAATCAGACGTACTTTCTGGTGGCCAGAGATGTTGAACAACATTAAGGAATTTGTTTCATCTTGTTCCATCTGTGCACGTAATAAATCCGTTCGAAAAAAGCCTTCTGGTCTGGTACGCCCACTCCCATTCCTGAACGTCCCTGGTCCCATTTATCAATGGATTTTATTGTGGAGTTGCCCATTTCCAATGGCATGAATACCATCTTGGTCATTGTGGATAGGTTCTCCAAGCAGGCCCATTTCATACCCCTCAAGGGCCTCCCTAACTCTGCAACTCTAGCTGATATCTACGTCAAAGAAGAATTTCGTATACATGAGGTTCCTGTTTCAATTGTATCTGACCGTGGATCCCAATTTGTATCAAAGTTTTGGCGAGCTTTTTCTCAAAGACTCAATATCTTGCTTCTTTTTTCTTCCGGGTATCACCCGCAAACCAATGGACAGACTGAAAGGGTAAATCAATCATTAGAACAATATCTAAGATGTTTTGTTTCTGATACACAAGATAATTGGGCTGATCTCTTACCATGGGCTGAGTTCGCACATAACTCCCTTAGAAACGAATCCACCCAAGAGTCGCCCTTCTTCGTCAATTATGGTCTACCACCCTAACTCTCTTCCTATTTCTTCTAATACCTCTGGAGTCCCTGCTGCTGAAGCCAGAATCAATGCTCTTCAAGAGTCATGGAATAAGATTTGGAGAACTCTCCAGGAATCCGTTCGGAGACAAAAGACCCAGGCGGATCGATATCGTCTAGAGGCACCCAGGTTTAAGACAGGAGACAAGGTATGGCTCTCATCAAAGAACATCAGATTAAAGACACCTACCTTAAAATTGGCTCCCAGATTCTTGGGACCATTCAAGATCCTGGAACAGGTTAATCCTGTGGTGTACCGCCTGGACTTACCTCCCTATATGAAGATACCATCGGTATTCCATGTCTCTCTTCTGAAACCTGTCAAACAGAGTTCCAGGTATCCTGATGTTGTTTCCCCTCCTCCTCCTGTGTTGGTGCATGGTCAAGAGGAATTCGAAATCCGCTCTGTCATTGACTCAAGAATCTCCAGAGGAAAGGTGCAGTTCCTTGTACACTGGAGGAGTTTCAGCCCTGAAGAACATTTTTGGGTCTCCAGTGACCAGATTCACGCTCCCGGCTTGCTCAGATGCTTCCACGCCAGGTACCCAGACAAGCCATTTATGGATCGTCTGGAGTTCGATCCTCAAGGGGGGGGTACTTTGAGGATTCGGGATTGCGTCCCTTGCGGCACGGTTCCTCCTCTCTACATAACAGTACTGCAGCGGCTGCTGCCTCCGATCTGCCCCCCGCTGGTGCGCGCATCCCCGCTCTGGTTACAGAGCGCGTGCGCACCCGCTCCTCTTCTACCAGGTCACAGACCTT
The DNA here is from genome assembly GCA_036426205.1 of Ascaphus truei. NCBI lineage: Eukaryota > Metazoa > Chordata > Amphibia > Anura > Ascaphidae > Ascaphus > Ascaphus truei. Next base: position 18,560 of record WSYH01002009.1, read on the forward strand.
AGCTCCGCCCCCTCGGTCATGCCGCGCCTCCGCTATGCGTGGCGTGCATGCGTGACGTCGCGCAACGAGCCCCAGCTGCGAGTTAAGATTGCTGTGAGCCCTTGTCTCCTGCAGCCTATCCATTGCATCTGCAGAGGCTCCGCCTCCACTCTGCCCCCTCTCCTACTGGTTCCTGTCTCCTATAAGAAACTTCCTCTTCCTGTCATACCTTGCTGAACATAACCTTGTGTAGCCTTTGCATGTGCCTGTCTTGTCCAGCCCAGTCTTGTCTTGTTCTCTGCAGTTAACTTCTCGTGTACCGACCTGGCTTTGCATTTGGATTCTCTCTGGCTCTTGACCCCTGGCATACGGACTCCAACCACGTGTACCTCTCCAACCCACGGACCCCGGCAAGTATTGTATTAACCCTTTCAACATACCCAGACCCAGCAACGCTACAAACCACCTTCTGGGCTCGCCCCCGCTACTGTGGGTGTGTGGCACAGTCCTTCTCACCTCAATGCCGGGGTCAGGTCTTGTTTGTTGGCTCGCGCAAGCGTTACACACCCTCTCTCTCTCCCTCTCACCCTCTCTCTCTCTCCCACCCTCTCTCTCCCTCACCCTTTCACACACACACCCTCTCACACACACTCTCACACATTCTCTCTCTTTTGTTGCTCTCTCTCACCCAAACTCTGTGTGTCTCTCTCACCCACACTCTGTCTGTCTCTCTCTGTCTCTCACACACTCTAGCTCTCTCTCTCACACTGTCTCTGTCTCACACTCTGGTCCTGGATATCTTATTTACCCTATATATATTATCTGGCCTATACCTACACCGAAATAACCTATACTGCTTTCTTCCAGATCTGACTCTCAAGTTTCACACGGGAGACATCGGAATCCCCCCTAACCCAGAAGACAGGTAGGGAACACCTCCTCTCCAACATATAACATTGCTGGAATGAGGGTACCTGGACTGCGGATCAGTTAAGATCACACATACACACACACACACACGTCACAAGGACTAATTGTATTATAATGTAATACAATAAATAAACATGTCAAAAACGAATGTTGTTGTTACTAGGAATTTATTCAATTTATTTTATTTGATTTTTTAAAAGCGGGCCTGTGGGCGGGACTAGGGCGGGGCTGAGGGCGGGGCTGGGGGCGGGACTAGGCGGGACTAGGTGTCGAGTAGATTTTTTTGTTCGGCGAGTAGATTTTTTGGTGATTTGTCGACCACTGGATATGGGGGAAATATTTCTGTGGGTACTTTCAAACGCCACACAGAGGTTTTAAAAACCGTTATTATATATTTGAGAACGATTAAGTGATCATTAAAGTCTGACTCATTACATATAAATGACATATATCAGATATATACAATACAATAATAGCAATGCTTTATACAGGATTTTAGGTATTTCTGTTGCCCAGTCATTCTATTGTACATCATGTTAATATTAGTTATTAATATTAGTTACAGTATATTCCTTCAAGTACCTACATAATCCAAATTAGTTTCCTACGTTTTCTTATTTGTTTTCCTTATATAGATAATCTAACATACAAGAAACCAATACTCTTGTTACTGATAACCATATTTCAATGATACTTTGTGCAGATTTGAAGAATAGATTTATATCAGTACAATTTAAACTCTTTGCGAGCACATACTTACTTCATACAATAAAAATGTTATTTGGATGAAATAACACAACATGCCTTACAGATTTACATACATTAAGTATGTTTGGTTTACAGACCAGTCAATATCTGTACTTAAATATAATGAAGACGTTTTAAACGCATACTACATTATACATTAACTTGTTCATAATGAACAATGCCTTTACAATTAATTTTGCATGCTCGCAACCATAGTGCATAAACGTTTACAGGTTTCAGAAGGTTTGTGATATACAGTTTGCCAAAATATTTGGCAATAATACATTTTGTATGTAACGGTGGTTCCCCCCCCCCCCCTCTCTGGAAGATTCTGCCATTACACAGTGTGGTGTGGTGCGTACCTGCTGGCTCACAGTAGATCTGAGTCTCCCGCGTTGTTGTGGAGAAGAACAGGACAGGCTTCTGGGGTAGTAACTGATTCTTTCTCACGGTGACAGTGCCTCCATCTCTTGCAGACCCCAGGGATGTGGGGACAATCCATGCAGGAGAACTTACTTCCACTCCTCCTGATAGATTGTAGTCTCAGGCAAGAGGATATCTTTGAACAGGATCACTTTATTCCTATAGCACACTCAGTTGGTACAGCATAAACATCGGAGATCACTTCTTGGGGCTTCACCCTCAGGACCTCCACTCCAGGCCATGGGGCCCTGAAGCAGTCCTTGCTCTTCTCTTACTCCCTGGTGGAGTAAGGGGTATTGTTTCCCATACCCTCCCCTAGGGGAGGGAATACAGATTGGCAGAGTCCTGCACAATTGTTATGGGTAGACCAGCCTCCCTCAAGGAGGTAGAATCACTGACTAAATTTAGCAGTGCAGCTCCTTAAATACAAGGGAAGTAGGTCCCAGGTCTCAGTCCCTGATTGGACACACACAGGCCTAGTTCAACCACCTCCCTGTCAATCAAGAAGCTACTGGGAGTGGGAAAACCCCATAATAACTCCTGGCAGGCCTGTTCTTACCAGGGCTTACTGCCAGGAGGGGCTATACTCTCCCTCTGGTGGAATCCAATGGTCCCCACTTGGAGCCAAATTTACAGGTCCATCCTGTAGGTGGATAACCTGGAACAACACAATATTTCATTAACAACCAATAACAATGGTATACAGTTAATAATACTGTCATATGCACATGCAGGTTTTTACACACCCACCTTTGAATGAATGGTGATAAAGAACTAACATGGATTACTCCCAACATGGACAATCCTTTTAATTGTAATGCCTGGGGTCAGGTTTCTTTACAATTCTACCCTCAGGGTCAGACACCTGGACGAAATATATCCTCCTTGGTGGGTTTTTGTAAAGCACACTCCACCCGTCAGGGGGAATCATATCCTGATGACTCATCTGAGGATACCCCTGGAATATCATCCCCACCAAGATCACTATCCCAGTTCTCAACCGAATCCTCAGAATCCCACTTCTCTGGTACATTACTCCGATCAGAGCATGTGTGCGAAAGACCTTCTCTAAACCTGGGACTCCTATTAGCAAATCCCCCTAATTCTCCCTCCTCATCGGAACTGTACTGCACCTCACCCACTGTAAGGTTCGGGGACCCACGCCGCCTCGCCGCTCACCCGCTCCAGTGGCCAGCGCTCTTCCAACACAACTCCTGCCTCCATGGGTCCCGCCGATCCCTCCGGAGGCCATTGCGCTTCAGGCATGCGCAGTACACACAGGTTCCATCTCAGGGAGCTCACCTGAGCCTTGTTACCCTGCCTCCTATCGCAGCCTTGCTTTGCACACACCTCCACGCTGCAGTTTTCCTATTGGACGCTCTCACCTAAATATGCTCAGCTGTGCCACTGGCACTTTGGCTGAGCATAGTTCTAGTTGGGTTGAACTCACCTCTTCTCTACCTCCACAGTTTTGTCCTGTCTTGCCTTGCTGCTTCTCCATGTGTACCGACCCGGCTTTCCATGACCATCCGCTCTTCTCCAAACCTGACCTCGACATCCGGACTAACGACCATTCTGCTGTCTCCTACCCTGACCTCGGCAAACGGACCCCATCGATTGTACTCTCTCCAATCCTGGACCTGGCTAATAGTACCTGCAATGTTCCGTATCTCTCCTCCTCTCACCCCGGCAAGTATAACGACAACCCGTACATCTCCAATCCCGACCCGGCTATATCCAACTTACTCTACAATCCAGATGTGCCCCCGTAGCTGTGGGTGGCGTAATATCCATTCCCACCTCAGCACCATGGTCCCGCCTTGTTTGTGGTGAGCACAGCCTGACACCCACATCAGAGCCATACTCAAACTCGATCGGTACAACCTGGGGTTGCTTAAAATACAGTGCAGCTTTCAAGTGATTTCTGGCAACCATCGCAGAAACCGGGGCCACATAGGGTTTTATCTGGACAGTAGGTACAATATTAACAACATTATCAGGAGCCCCAGAGTCTTGAACTTGGCCCACCCAATCCCGTAATCAGATAATGGCTGGGGAACCGTTTTTTTTTTTTACCTAGTGACCCATGGTGACTGTGTCGGGAACAGAACTAAATGGGGCATGGCCATGGGCAATAGGTACAGGGGCTGGGGCCTTGGAATCAGCATTGTCTGGGACAGAGTCCTTACATTTTACTAGGCCATGGCCTGCCACTTGCGGTGCCATCTTAGTGGTTGAGTCTGCAGGCCGGCGTTTTCCTCAGCCAACAACTTTGTGAATGTAGCTTTTCATTTCTTGCCGGGAGAGGGCAGAACTCACCGGAGCGGTCACAGCACAGTCCAGGTCCACTCTGTCGGTCGTCTCAGAAGTGACATAATTGAAAGGTGACATTGTGGGATCCCGGTACAGGTCCAAGTCCCACACCGGGAGATCGTCATCCGCAGGGTGTGGTCCCGGAAGGTCGGCGTGATCCTCCGCATGGAAGTAGGCGCCGGGCAGGTCCTCTCTGCCAGACACCTCTGTCGTCTGCAGGGAGTAAGGGGGTGGTGCCTCAAATGCTCCGCTGACTCGGGGCACCGCCATGGCCGTGGGGCTTCTCCGCAGTTCTGGACGCACCAGCGCTCACCGTGCGGTGGTCTCTGGACTCTGCCTCCTTACTTTAACGATAGGTGGCTCTTTTTCCTCAGCATTTCGATGGTGGTCCACCTGTTGGCGCATCAGCATGGATCTGGAGCTGTTATCATCGTCTGATGAGGTTGGTAAGGGCTGCTCCATCAGGGATAGGTACCTTGGCACTTCACCTTTGCTGGTGGCAATTGGTCTGAAGCCGCCCGGCTCTGATACCACCAGGGGATATACCTGGGTCTTTCCTAGGCCTGTCAGCTCAGTCGGTGGTCTTTGGGTTCCCGTTTCAGGAACCGGGGTCCATGGCCCCCAAGGAAAAGTTGCTTAGGCGCATGGGCCCTAAGTGGCTGTATTTTCAGGGCGCTCCTCCTCGGTTGGCGTAACTGTGGGGCCTCAGCCTGGTCGCAGAGGGATGATAATAGCACTACCGGCCACATATAGTGTGTTCCGCACTGCGGACAAGTAGCTCCCCAGACAAGACCTCCGCCCGGGATGTCACACTTTGCGCAAGGGTACTCTGGATATCGGGTCCCTGCTACCTTCACTGCCAGGACGTTTCCTGGCAGACAGGATTTGTAAAAGTCACAGTTTGCTATCTCAGGTGTGGATAAGGTGCCTGGAGAGAGCAGGACAGGTAAGGTGGGTCCTCCCTCTTGGCTAGCTCTGGGGAACTGAGGGTGCGGCAGCTCGTATCCGGCTCAGTGATGTCAGTGGCTGCTGATTGGTTGATACAGTGTCCCCTCCCTCTGGTGGAGTTTAGTGTAGGTGCACACTGCAGAAAGGCGCGACTCTGGCTCAGCACCGAGCCACTCACAGACTTTGCAGGAAAAAGCTTGCAACTTTTTGCAAACTTTCCATGCGGTCTCCCAGGTCGGCAGGAACCGCCATTTTGATCGAACTGCAGCCTACGCCCAGTACTGGTCTAACTTGTGTAGTTATCACAGGCTCCTCGCTCTGGGAAGCAGTCATTTCGTCTGCAGCCCCACACGTAATCGTAATATCCTCACTGTCTCCTCCCCCTGGTGAAACCAGGAGTCTTAGGCAGCACAGAAAGGGCGCGGTTATGTCTTTCGCGCCACCCCATAACAAACTTGTCAAAGTCAATTCTGTATTTTGCAAATCATCCACGTGTTCCACACGATTCCAGCGGGAATCAATTTTCTGTAGTTTTCTTATATTTTTATATATTGTAACAAAGTCACAGTCATGCAGGATGTATGCTTTCTAGCATGCAGCATGTTAAACTCGTCTGGAGAGGCAATCCACTAGTTAACTGCTGATTGCAAAGGGGTTTAAAGGCAGTCAGTAAGCTGCCAGAGTGGATGTAACGATGCGCTCACCACAAACAAGGTGTGACTGCGAGGCCGAGGTGGGGATTTGATAAACGCCAACCCACAGCAGCGAGGGCGCGTCTGGAGTGTAGATAGGTTGAGTTAGCTGGGTCGGGGTAGGAGAGGTGCGGATCGTCGTGGGTAAGCCGGAGTCAGGAGCAAAGAGGTACGGATCGTTGTTGGTAAGCCGGGTCAGTAGCGGAGAAGTGCGGAATCCAAAGAACAAGCAAGGTCAGGCAACACAGGACAAGACAGGCTCAGACAGGAGGAGGACTACAGTGAACACAGCGTATATAAACAAGGTTATGCTCAGCCAATGTGCCAGGGGGCAGGCTGAGCATATATAGGAAGAACAGATCAATGAGGAGGAAGCATACTCCCTAGTATGCATGACTGGGGTTGGCTGATGGAGACAAGACAGGTGAATTCTATTACACAGCGGAACAGAGGAGATTCTGTACGCATGCCGTGCATAGTAGGTGCGCGCTGCGCGACGTTCACATCACAGCGCGAGCGAAGCCTAGAGGCGGGACCAGTGAGGACGGCATTTATTGCCGAGTGAAGTCCCCATGCACCCCTAGAAGGTACGCTGGTAATGACTGGTCTGCGAGATGTGCTGCAGGAGGCAGCAGTGGCAGGACACCCTATCGTGGGTCTGGGTAAGCTGGGAGCGCACAGGGAGGGGCGCGGATGACAGATCCTTACAGTACCCCCCCTTCAGGAGCAACCTGAACTGGTGACTCCAGGAAGGCTTGTCTGGGTATCTCTGATGGAAGAGATGGAGGACTCTGGGTGCATGGAGACGATGATGAGGAATCCAAGAACTTTCTTCAGGTCTGAAGCCCTTCCAGTGCACGAGGTACTGGGTTGATCCTCTGGATAGATTGTACCTCGTACTCCTGTTGGTCTTGTATGAGGCAAGGAGGCGAAGACGAGTCGGAAGAATGAGAGTTCAGGGTAAACGGCTTCATGAGGGAGATGTGAAATACGGAAGGTATTCTCATGGACGGTGGGAGACGTAGCCTGTAAGCAAATGGGTTGACTTTGTCATTGATGCCAACATGCATCAAGACTACCATGTCTTTCTCAGTCTTTCCCAATAATCTGTTTTCCCGATCCACAATATGCTGAACCCGAATTCCCAGTTGAAAACAAACAGTTCAGTTCTTGTGATCACGACAGCAGATTGTCCTCTCTACCTTTCTAATTAAATCTCTTATCACCACAACCTGCTTAAGTTGCAGTCTATCCTGAGTCCCTAATACTGCTGCAGCAGCTTTTATTCTTACAAATCACCGGCTTTTACCTGGCATGTTCCTGGAATGCCACGCTGTTCACCTGGAGCATGCCGGGCTCCTTTTGCCGTCCCAGCCAGGCGCATGCCCGGCTGACGCGCGGTTGATGTGTTAATTGATAATGGTTCAGGATTTACTAGGCTGAAATGCTTCGCGTATCCGCCAGATGGCATAAATTCATGAATTGTCAATGGCAGAATCAGGAAGAACTATATATGTATTATCTATATATAGATATATATATATGATATTATATATATATATATATATATATATATATAGATATATAATATATATATAATATATATATCTATACACACACCTACATACATATACTGTATAAAACAACCCCTATAACCCCTAACATACGTACTGTACACATACAGTCTGTATATGCAACATAAATGATACTATAGGCCGGCGGGGGGGCGAGATGTGTTTCCAGCAGAGAGAGATCCGTCTGCTCTTCTGACGCAAACATCGGCACATTAAAAATTATTTAAAAATACATTGTTTATTATAGTGTAGATGTGCAGGGGGTCTCCAGAGGCTGAACCGCATTGGTTTCAGGTCCCGGGACCCCTGCTCCCGGGATAAGCCCCTTTATGAGGTGCCGGTATCCTCTGCTTAGTTTAAAGGTCCCGATCACGTGACCGCGACATGTAAATAAACCAAGCAGAGGGATACCGGCACCCCTAAAGGGCCTGTATCTCGGGGCGCAGGGGTCCCCGCCGACCTAAAACAAAACGCTTTGCTCCGGAGACCCTCTGCACATGTAGTATAAATAAAACACATATATAAATAAAAAACTCGTTCCTTACCTTAGTGGCTATGTGCTATGGTTAATGAAGCAGCATTTCTGTATTTTAATAATATTGTACAGTGAGCAGGGGGTTCCTGAGCCAGAAATAATGTCAGGGGACCCCCTGCTCCTGCACAATATTATTAAAATACAGAATGACTGCTCATTATCATAGCTGATAAGCGCTAAGGAATGAAGGGGTTAACCCACCGTGCCCGCTTTATTGTGTGTAGCGGGGGTGGGTGAAGGGGGTATTTGGCCCTTGGTGTGAGTTTAGGACTTGCGAGGGGGTTGCGGGTGCCCTACCCCTTCACGGCCATAGCAGTTAATACCGCTCGGTATGAAGGGTGAACCCCTCCCGCTACCCCCCGCAAGCCCTTAAACACCAATCGTTGGGGCTATACCCCTTCACCACCCCGCATACCCCACAATAAAAAAAATTCGCCACAGCAGAAGCACAAAAAATAAATAAATAATCTAAATAAATAAATAAATACATAATATAAATAAATACATTTAAATACAATTTTTATTCATAGTGTAGATGTGCAGGGGTCTCCGGGAGTGAACCGCGTTGGTTTCAGGTCCGGGGAACCCCTGCTCCCTGAGATACAGGCCCCTTTATGAGGGTGCCGGTATCCCTCTGATTTAAAGGTCCCGATCAGTGACCGCGGCATGTAAACCAAGCAGAGGGATACCGGCCCCCTAAAGGGGGTCGGATCTCGGGAAGCAGGGGTCCCGGACCTAAAACCACAGCGGTTCAGCTCGGACCCCCTGCACATCTACACATGGAATACAAATGTATTTTAAATGTATTTATTATATTCATGTATTAGTATTTATTAGATTTAGTTATTAATTGTGCTGCTGCGTGTGTGAAATTTTTTTATTGTGGGTTGGTGGGGGTGGGTGAAGGGGGTATTAGCCCCAACGGTGGGTTGTTTAGGGCTTGCGGGGGGTGTTGCTGGGTGCACACTTACACCTTCACGACCGTAGCGGTATTAACTGCTACGGTCGTGAAGGGTTAAGTGCACCTGCACCCCCCCGCAAGTCCTAAACTCAACCAAGGGCCAAACACCCCCTTCACCCACCCCCGTACCCACAATAAAACAAAATTCACGCACAGCGCCCACAATTAAAATAATCTAAATATAAATTACATGAAATAAAAAAATAGAAAATATATACAGTAAATACTGTACTATAATATAACATATATTACAATAACAGACCCGTAGTAAGAAAGAATAAGAGATATATAACGTAGTAGGAGTAGTAGATAAGATATATATATATAGTATATACTATATAATATATATATTAATATATTATATACTGTGTATATATATAAATATAATTATATATATTATATATATTATATATATATATACAGTATATACACACCACATGATGAACCAATATACAAAATAAAGTAGAAGGGTTATCAAAACCATACTGTCCTACAAATAACACTTCTCCATACAGACACACTACATTACAATGAATTCCTTAATAATCTTAACTGATCTTAAATCTAAATCATCAATGACAAAGAAAAACCTCACATTCCAATCATACATTGCATTTACAATTGTATTATGAGCTAAAATCTATGCACCATATAATTCTGCCAAATGAATGTGAACAATATCATTGCAAGCAAAATACAGATACTCCAACAAGTCAACCTATTTTAAGCAATCAAGTAAACAAAAATCAATATATAAGTACCAACCAGAATAACAACTTTAAAACAAACGCTAACCTTACAATACCAGGATTACAGTCTATATAATTGTGTAAAAAACATTTATACTGTACACACATTGAAGCCATGCTATAAACAACATACAGTTACAGTACGTACATCCCCTGTATCTCCCTGCCTTGAGTGTAATCGTGTATGAAGCCCCCTCCCCCTAATGTTTCTGTAAATCTCATCTGCCTTGAGTGTAATCGTTTAAAAAAGCCCCCTCCCCCCTAATGTTTCTGTTAAATCTCTCTGCCTTGAGTGTAATCTGTTTAAAGCCCCCTCCCCCATAATGTTTCTGTTAAATCTCTATTTTAAATGTATTTATTTATATTCATGTATTTATTTATTTATTTATTTTGATTTATTTATTTATTGTGCTGCTGATGTGTGTGAATTTTTTTTATTGTGGGTAGTGGGTAGTGGGTAGTGGGTGTGGGTGTGGTTATTTACACGGGATCCCCCTCCCCACATTTACATACAGTACACTGCACTCAGAAACACAGGCAGGGAGATTTAACCGACACAATAGGGGGAGGGGGGCTTACACAGATTAGTCAAAGCAGGGAAGTTTAGCAGACACAATAGGGGGAGGGTTTTTTACATAGATTACAGTCAAGGCAGGGAAGTTTAATACACACAATAGGGGGAGGGTTTTTTACATAGATTAGTCAAGGCAGGGAAGTTTAACACACACAATAGGGGGAGGGGGTCTTACACAGGTTACAGTCAAGGCAGGGAGGTTTAACACACACATTAAAAATATGTATTTAATGTATTTATTGTTTATTCTGCCTTAACCCTTCATTGCCTTAGCGGCTATCAGCTATGGTAATGAAGCAGCAGTTCTGTATTTTTAATAATATTGTGCAGCAGCAGGGGGTCCCCTGAGCATTAATTTCTGGCTCAGGGAACCCCTGCTCACTGTACAATATTATTAAAAATACAGAAATGCTGCTTCATTACCATACCACATAGCCGCAAAGGTAAAGAACGATTCTTTATTGATGTGTGTGTTTTATTCATATACTGTAGATGTGCAGAGGGTCTCCGGAGCAGAAACGTTTTTGTTTTAGGTCCGGGGACCCCCTGCTCCCCGAGATACAGGCCCCTTTAGGGGGTGCCGGTATCCCTCTGCTTGGTTTACAGGCCGCGGTCACTTGATCGGGACCTTTAAATGCAGAAAAACAACACTGGTCGGTAGTGTATGCTAATGACACTATTTCCTGACTGCTAGAGGATTCAGTCCATTATTACCATTCCTCTTGACCCCATCAATATCTTTAATAGCTGGTAAATCTATTGTGATGGGGCAGCTCATAACTAGCCTGCTTCTTCCTTTTCTCTTTTTTTCCCCTGCTACCTGCTACCCAGCTGCTTACTTGTGTCAGCTCCTCTACCACAGTTCCACCCTTCACCCAATATATTTTGTTTTATTGTTCACTGCAGAAAAGTTCTCTAGATAAACTATATATATTGATTCTTTTTTTCACTGGGTAAAATAAATCTGCTGTTTCCTATTTAATTCTTCCATTCAATCGAAACATTGATTTTGTGCTCTTTTATTCTCAAGTTTTGCATCTAACATTGTGGGCTCTATGTATCAAGAAGTACGTGTGGTGGAGCATGTGGTGCAAGACTATGATGGCCACCTTATCAGGAGTGTCCATCGATCACAGGCAGCAATGTCTGCATCAGGCAAAGGAAAGTCCAGAAGCAGGGCAGAAAATGATGCAGCAGACCTCCATCACAAGAAGATAAATCAAAGGCTGAAGGAGTGGCTTAGTGAGTAAAGACCGACTCTGAATGCACCAAGTTTGAAGCAGGGGAGCTATAAGTAAAAACATTATTATAAAAAATGCTTCTTCGCAGGAGGTAACACATTTCTTTTGAAGGCGCGATCCAAGGGACCAGAGGCACTCACAAGATGACAGCACCCCTAAGCGGTCCCCATCAGAGTCTGAATCCAAGACTGATCAGGAAGACAGATCCCTGCCTTCCACTTAAGGAGAGATGTTGAATACTAAAATGCATTAAGCAAACCATACAGACTGAGTTGTAGAAAGCTTTAACAGCGCTGATGTAAGAGGTGAGGGGACCGAAGATTATATCGAATAGACCCACAAGAATCATTGTCAGGATCGCCTAGACCTCCTGCCTAGCCATAGCTTCCTTGTCCACTGGGTGTGCTGCTGCCTTCTGTTGGCTCTGGGTTCCTCTGTCTGTCTTTTTGTTGCTCCTGTCTCTGTCCTTATAGCTTGCTTCCTGTCTGTTGGTTTTGCCTTTGCTTCTAGTCACACTCCCATGCACATGCCTGTCTTTGATCCTGATCTGTTTATGTACCTGTACCTGTATTATAGTCTGTTCACAGTAAAGGTCCTTGCTAGTAATCTGGCTTGTCCCTGTCTGTTCCTGCTCCCCGGTCTCAGTCCCTGCTCCCTTTTCTCAGTCCCTGTCCCGCCCCGCCTGTCCTGTTCCAGTCTCCTCGTTGCCGACCTCTGCTTGTTACCTGACTTCGCTACCTGCCGCCTGCCTCGAACCCCTGCTTGTTTCCTGACTTCGCTACCTGCCGCCTGCCTCGGACCCCTGCTTGTTTCCTGACTTCGCTACCTGCCGCCTGCCTCGGACCCCTGCTTGTGACCCCTACTACGCTCGTGCTGTTCCGGCCACCGAGATCCTACCCGCCACAGGAGTCTCCTGTGACAATCATTAACCATTAAAGATTGAACGATCTAAGATTCCGAAAAAATATCCCTGTGTCCCAGTGTTTTTTTTCTCCAGGTTTCTAATGTTCCCCCCTCTCCCATCCATCCTTTCAACCTCCCCCGTTTTGTATGCTAAAATAAATTTTGAAGAATCGATGTTCTTGTTTACATTGGTTCTCACATCATTTTATTAGAGTGGTTGTTATTGTAGATGTGTTCCAATTTTTCTTCACAAAATGTTAAGAGCTTAAATAGCCCAAGGAAGAGGAAAATAGAGTTACAAGATTTTCATAGAAATACATTTGATATTATGTTTTTATAGAAAATGCACTTCAGAAGCTGAGATCAGTCCAGGTTGTATGTTAGGTTCTTCTCTACTGTCATCTATGCATCAGCACCTGTGGGAAAAAATGGGGGTAGCGATTATGATCAGTAAATCTGTACCATTTTCACTTAATGAAAGTAAGTCTGATAAGGATGGTCATTACCTTTACTCAAGGGAAGATTGTGATCCACACTGGTGACTTTAGCAACTGTATACGTGCCTAATGGTGGGCAATCACAATTTTTTCTGAAATTCTTCCCCTAACCAGCAGAGTTCATGAAAGGGAGAAAAATCTTAGGCAGAGATTTGAACCCAGTATGTAATCCAAAACGTAATAAATGAGAGGTCCAGCAAAAAATACAAAAGGGGCAACCGTCTGGTTGCCCGAATCATTTACTAGGGCACATTAAGGACCTGTCGCTATGTAATATCTGGAGGCTTACACATCCCAAATAAAGTCTACACTTTTTATTCAGCACCACACCTGAGCTATTCTATAATGGACCACTTTTGTATTGACACTGTGCTAGAGTAGCACCAGAGGTCTCCTCTTCCTCTATCAATTAAATCCTTTGGTTTGACCATGCCTTTATTGAATGTATGCTGAAAAACCTGACACGCCCATTGTCTAGACCATTGTTAAAGTTAAATGACTATTTACTTAGGGATTAGTCCACACTTGAAGACTTAGTTGAACATTTAAGGGAGTTCTTTCTAATTAATGAAAGCCCGGGTATGCCTCTGACCACAATTTTGGAAGCCCATAAAGCTTGTATGAGTGGTAAGATAATTGTGTCTTCTTTTAAAAGAAAAGAAAAGTTGATCTCCAAGTGTACTGCAAATTTACAAAAAGCAGAAGTTCTACATAAGGTTAACTGCTTGTAACAGTTTGGAGAATGGAGTTTTGTTGTGTTTCTAATGGCCTAGGTGCATAACAGGTTAACTTGTGTCTCTTACTAAAATTTCTTAAAATAAGTTGCTTTTGCTGTGAACAGGTTCGGCGAGGGAGAGATGGAGCACTACTAAAAGATACAATTGCTAGAGAGTGGGTCCCCAATAAAAAGGTTTAATGGATCAGAGCATGGTACAAAAAATGAGCCCTAAGGCCCCCACCAACGCGTTTCGAGCTTCCGCTCTTTCTCAAGGTGCATAATGATCTAATTAACCCCCTTACCTTATATACGTTAATTTTCCCGCCATTCGCCATCACTAACCCATCGCTTAGTCGCGTCACAGGTGGCGCGCCATGTTGCCAGGACGCGTCACGAGTTGTACGCATCGCGCAGGGTAGAGTGGTGACGTCAGCGCGTCTATGAACAAAACCAACTTTATTAGTATCTATATGGCTAACAACAATAAAAAAAACTTTAAAACAACTTTATTAATACTTAAACTGTAGACAATAGACATAATCTCCATTGATTTCGGAGTAACATTTAATGACATACATTTAAAACAACAATTAAGAAAGAAATTCTTGAAGAAGTTTTCCTTGTAAGTTAAAAAGATCTATAGAATAGTTATATATGACTCCCTGTTTTATAAAGCTGAAACCTACATGCATATATGCAATTAGCATTGAAACGTTTATAGAATTTATCAATCTCAGAAGAAAATAACAATTGTCACATTCTATATGCATGTATGTTCAATTTACAATAGTTGATCTGGGGTCATATGTTCAAATTGTTCTGAACCAATGTATAGAACCGAAGATGTATGGACCGATAAACCTTTATTCATTATTATTTATTTTATTTTAATCCAATATTATAATTTATTATTATTTTATATGTTCTAATATTCATGATGTATTTATAGGTACAAATATTGGATATGTGACGTTAATTACCCAGTGTTTTCATAAACAAAGTCCTACATTGTCATTATTATAGGATATGCAGTTATCATGGATATATAATTCATATTAATTGTTTGGTCTCATTATCTTATTTAAGAAATGGACCTAGATCCCAATCTGAATTTAAACCGAATGGAATCCTGGTATTCAGTGTGAAAATCCAGAAGAGTTCCCTTTTGTCCAGCAAATCTAGCCTGTTGCCACCCCTGTAAGGTTTCTCTACATGTTCAATTCCTCTGTACTTTAGTTTAGTAATATCCCCTAGCTTACAGTTGGTAAAGTGTTGAGATACTGGGCGTGTGAGGTCCCCTAGTTTGATCAATCTAATATGCTCTCTCATTCTAACCTTCAAGGCTCGTGTGGTACGCCCAACATACTGTTTGCCACATCCACAGTCCAATAAATAGACTATGAATGTGGCATTACAGTTTATGAAGGACTTAATGGGATATGATTGTCCTGTACTAAAGGATACAAAGTTGGGAGATGGCATCATGTACACACAGGAAATACATTTTAGAGATTTGAAACATCCTTTCGGGAGATTGTCATTTTGGGTTTGACCTGAGGATGAGAAAAGGCTTTTCGAAACATAATTAGCTATTGTTTTCGCTTTTTTGAAAACAAACCGTGGGCCTTCCAAATACACTTTTTTCAATAACGGGTCTGCAGACAAAACATTCCAATGTTTTTTAACAATATCCTTGATGTTATTAACTTGAATGTTATGTTGTGTAATAAAAATTGGATTGTTTGCATCCCATGTTTTTTGTTTTTTTCGATTTCTTTGCTTATTCAGGAGATCATCTCTATTCATATCCCCTACCTCCTCTAGTGACCTCTTGAGACTGGACTTTGAATAACCCCTCTCTTCAAATCTTTTTAGGAGTTCATTAGATTGAATTATGAAGTCTTCATTTTTTGAGCATATTCGTTTCAAACGTATTAATTGTCCCTTCGGAATTGAATTTAGGAGGGATTTAGGATGGCAGTTGTCAAATCTTAAATATGTGTTACGGGAATTTATTTTCTATATACATTTGAATTGATTTTCATGTCCATATCGATAAACAAAAATAAGTCCAAATAATGTCGGTGATGATAATCATAAGTGTAAGTGAATTTTAAATTTAGCTCATTGTGGTTAAGGTGATTAATGAATAATAAAAGTGACTCTTCCCCTCCTTCCCAAATAAATATCAAATCATCTATGAACCTTCTGTAAAAAGTGATAAACTGTCGATAAGGGTTGTTGTCTCCAAACACATGGACCGACTCCCACCAACCTAAAAATAGGTTGGCATATGATGGAGCAAAGCTGGTACCCATGGCGGTTCCACGTGTTCGGAGATAAAAAGTGTCATCAAACAGAAAATAGTTGTGTGTTAATAAAAAATCTATACAATCTAAGATAAAGGTGCTCTGTGTTAGTGAAAAAGTGGAGTGATCAAAGTAAGTTTTGACAGCTGCCATACCATGTTGGTGTGATATGATGGTGTATAAGCAGGTTACATCTAGTGACACCCAGATGTAACCTTCTCTCCAATCTATACATGTGAGTTTGTCCAAAAGGTCACCACTGTCTCTGATATGTGACGGCAAAGCACATACAAAATCCTGCAGAAAATTATCCACATATCTAGAGACCCCCATCTCCCAAAGATCCAATACTAGAAACTATTGGTCTCCCTGGAGGGGAGTCCAAAGTTTTGTGGATCTTTGGGAGATGGTGGAAGATGGGAATGATAGGATGTGTCTGAAAAAGGAAATCACACTCTCTCTGATCTAGAACTCCCAAGAGGGAGCCCTCATCTAAGAGAGACCTGAGCTGTTTGAGGAACATTGGAGTTGGGTTGCCACGTAGTACAGTGTAGGACGATACATCAGATAGTTGTCGAACAGCTTCTTGTCTATATTGTGTCCTACTCTGCACTACAATGGCTCCCCCTTTGTCTGCACCCTTTACAACTATGGCTTTATTGCTTTTTAACTTTTGTAAAGCATCTTTCTCTGACTTGCTGAGATTATTGATCCTACTCTGTAGGGGAGACACCTCAAATGTATATCCCCTAGAGAGAAGGGTCAAATCCCTCTCAACAAGTTTCTCAAACGTCATGAGGCAGTGGCCCTTCATGTGCTTAGGATAAAAAAGAGACTTTTTCTTTAGGCCTGAATGTTGTTTCCCCAGAACATTAGAGAGATCAATTGTGTCAGTCATTTCATTATCATATATTAAGGCATTCATATCCTGTAAGCAACATTGTTCTTTGAATGTTAGGGTGGGAGGTAACGGATCTGGATCTAGATTCTGCGAGTCCATCCAAGCACAAGGGTTGATTACCCCCCGCCTCGGCTAGATCAACCGAATCAACCCCTTCACCATCCCCGCCCATCCCATCCCTTCCCCCAAAGAATCGTTTTAGGGTCAACTTGCGGACATACTTGTTCAGGTCAACAACATCATCAAATAACTTAAATTTCGATGTGGGTGCAAATTTCAATCCTTTGTCAAGGACTGAAAGTTCTGCTTGTGGGAGAGGAATATTGGTTAAATTAATAAATCCAGTATTTTCTATTAAGAGTTCTTTTTCCTCTTTGAGGGATTTTTCTTGTTTTCTTTTCTCGTCGCGTGTGTTTGTGCGTTCCCTGTTTTTTGAAGACCCCAAAAAAAGTTTTTGATTGAAACTCTTTGTCCCCACTATTGCTGTCCTGTACAGTATGTCCTGAACTTGTAGGGTTCCCTCTGGTTTCCCTCTGGGGTCTGGGGTTTTGCTGATCTCTATATGGAGTTGCTGTATGAGAGAGTGTATCACTGTCTGAGAAGTCAGATTCCCCACTAGTTATGTGTGAGAAAGAAATATTCTTTTTGAGGATTGATTTTTGTTTATCCATATAATTCTTTTTAGGTGTAGAAGAATTAAATCTTTTAGTGGGTGCAGTTCTTTGCCAGACATAGACTTGATTTCGAATATAGTCCTGCTTGTCTCTTTCAAATTTTGTTTGCTTTTTCAGCGCGATGCGTACAACTCGTGACGCGTCCTGGCAACATGGCGCGCCACCTGTGACGCGACTACGCGACGGGTTAGTGATGGCGAATGGCGGGAAAATTAACGTATATAAGGTAAGGGGTTAATTAGATCATTATGCACCTTGAGAAAGAGCGGAAGCGCGAAACGCGTTGGTGGGGGCCTTAGGGCTCATTTTTTGTACCATGCTCTGATCCATTAAACCTTTTTATTGGGGACCCACTCTCTAGCAATTGTATCTTTTAGTAGTGCTCCATCTCTCCCTCGCCGAACCTGTTGAAACCTCTGGAGAACCGGCAGCACACGCCTGTGAAGGAAAAGACCCACTGAAGACCAGTCTACAGAATAGTGAGTTATTTGCTCCTTTACACACCACAGGAATCCTAGTCAATGAATAGCTGGACACAAGCAAGTGTGAGTATTCACCAATCAAGAGGTGTTACTCTTCCGGTTTATTGATGTTATTGGATGTGGTATATCATTTCATAGATGGTCTATTTATAGTGTGGGACACTTCAAGGATATAAAATTATGGCTATTACATCATAAGAAGCCTGGCAGCCTTTTGGGTCTGTGTTAGAGCACCATACAGCTCTTTTGTTCTTTTGCTGTGAACAGAAAACTGCTGTGGAAAATAACTTCTATTGTCTGAAATAGCCTGTTATGAGAAGCGCAAATTAATCTGGACTCCCCAATTTTCTCTAGCTGGGCTGTTGGCTGGCTGCTTTAATGTGTTTCCTGATAAGTTTGACCGGCACAGAAATTTAACAGACCTTCATATGCAACTGAGCTAGATATGTAGTCAGTTTTCATGCAGTACAAACGTGATCACAGGAATACACTTACCAGGCATTTCATCTCTGAAATGGTGGTGGTCCCCTGGTTGACATCATGAGCGGTATCCTGATTGCCATAAGATGCTGAATTTATCTGAAGCTAAGTAACCAATAAATTGTATTTACTAATAACAACTGGTGCTGGGATTACTCGTGGCTGAAATCGACAATCCGAATCAATCTCTTGAATAAGTATTTTCTTGTCAGAACACCCCTTAAGAAAAACTATATATATATATGTGCTCATAATTAGAAGTGACATTAAGATTCTTCAAATTGATAAATCAGAAAGAGCTATGAAATTGACTATACAACTGTTTTACCAAAAACGAAACAACCCAGACTGGCTATTAGTGCATAAATTCTAGAGAGTAATTTCATCTTTTAAAATAAAGTAAATTCAGTTGAAAAGTTGTATAATTTCATATGATTCCAAGGTAATTGAAAAAGAGTTGACAGATTTCTACTCCTCACTATGTAATCTAAAAAACACTGACAAAAACAATAAAGCAACCTTTTACAGGAGAATAGAGAGAGCACAGATATCAGTAATACCTAAGACAGGGAAGGACCATGATGATTGCAGCAATTATCAGCCCATTTAATTAATGTAGATTTAAAAATATTCAGTAAGTTATCAGCAGTTAGGCATAACATGCTCCTGCCCAAAATAAAATAAAAATGTGTGTATTTAATTACCCACTCACTCCACATTTCAATAACATACATATACATCTAAATTGTACACATTAACATATACACATTTGCTATCAAATGAGTTGTTACAATTTTACATTATATACACGTGAAATTTATGGACAAATCACTAGAATAAGTTTGAAATCTGCTATGCATGTCTGATTGTTTTCTCCTGCTTCACTGAATGTGCTGGGAAAGATCATGCTAGTGCACGTTTACAAAGAGGGAGGGCAGGGCTCACAAAGGGGTGTGCCAGGGTTTGTGACAGTACATGAAGGGGCTGTACCTTAGCAAATTGTTGCTATAGGAACAAACATGCTTGTTAAAATAGATTACAAGAAAATTGGTCTTTCAAAGTTGTTGTTTTTTAAAACAGAAAATGCTAAAAGTATTTTTTTCTTAATACAGAACTGATTTATTAAAAAAAAACACACATTCAGGATATTGCTTGAACTACAGCTTTAATTAGGAGCTTGCAGAAGTACACGATTGCATTGTATGCCAACAAAATCTTGCTCTCTGTTAAGAACCTAGTATCACTAATTAATTTGTTTTATGAAATAGCTAAATTCAATCAAATTTCAAATGATAAGATTAACGATTCAAAATCAGAGGCTTTGGCTTTAGGAGTCGACCAAATGCCCCAAAATGACTTAAATTACATATTGAAAATAGAAGATTCCAATGATGGAAAAAAGCCGGTGCATGGCTTGCTCAAAAAAGGAGATGTTGGGACATCATGACCAAAAACATTTATTAGTTAAAAAACATAACAAAAAGTACTGGCACAGACACTCTTGCGCATTTCACACGCAGGGTGCTTTATCAAATCTTCTATTTTCTACATTGACTTCGCCTGGGGAGCATGCACAGCAGGAGACGGTCCAGCGGTTCCGTGAGTGATATACAGCTCAACATTATTGTGCTTTCAGCTTAGCCAGTTGTTGCTGCACTAAGGAAGACTCCAAACGCAGAGTGACGGGGATACATTGGATTGTGGGTTTGTCGGACTACACATAGTCCCCCTCTCCCCCTATCACCGGGACGTGAGTAATTTCAACCTCAATATTGCGTGGTTTGTGATATATATGGAGACCGCTTTCTATATATATGGGCTGTGTGACATTGATCCTACTGATATCATACAAAGGAGACTGTTATTTGTTATTTACATTGATTATATACACGAGGAGTTCTCTTGAGCACCGGATTGGGGGCTATTCTTGGCTCTTATTTGTTCATTAAATTACATATTGACTTTAAGTGGAAAGAGGATCATATCAAATACCTAGGAATATACCTAACCCCACATTACTCAGAATTATATAATTCTAATTAGCCAAATTTATTTGACTCTCTGAAGAAAGACATAGAAGAGTGGAATAGGTTCTGTATTTCATGGTATGGGAGAATAACATCAATAGAGATTAATACGCTACCCAAATTGCTATATATCTTTCACACCCTCCATACATTCCACCAAAAGCATTAGTGGACATGCTGAATAAAAGCTTTAGGTTTATCTGGGTATACAAAATAAGAGCATACTTACTTCACCTAAGGTGATATGGCCTTCCCCTCCCTTGGGAAATACTTTGCAGGCTGCACAGCTGAGCTGTCAACCAGCTTGGCATAGGCCTCCTAAAACAATAACATAGGTGGAAATGGAATCTTTAGAAATCCAAAGCCATTCAATAGATGCCCTTCTGTGAAGTCCTAGGGGCAAAAGGCCCAAAGAAGTTTATAAACAGTATGGCATTTACTCTAGCAGTTTGGGACTCATGGAAAAAGTTAAGAATCTTAAAAGTATCCCTTCTCTGATCCCCCTGTGGAGGAATGTAGAATTCCCTCCGGGTCTTCATCTAGCGGTTAATAATGAGTGGGTTTCAAATAAAATGTTAAGAGTCAGAGACATGGCATCACCCAGCAGACTTAAATCCTTTAAGGAAATTCAAGACAAATACATTATTTCACAAAATGAACTCTTTCGATACAATCAGGTGAAACACTTTATTCTTTCTAGGTTTAGACCCCTCAAAGACAAACAACTGACTGTCTTTGAAATTTTGTGTTGAACACCAGAAAGGGCTGATCTCAGCTTCTTACTCCATCCTGAATTCCCTAAAGGTAGACGAAAAACTAAACTTTCAACAGATGATTGGGAAGACATTCTGAATGCTGCATCAAGTTCCCCAATTTGTGCAGTAATTAAAGAGAACAGATATAAAATATTGATGCAGTGGTATCTGACCCCAGACAGATTGACTTACATTCATAAGGATGCTAATGCTCAGTGCTGAGAAATTGTCGGTCTAGAGGTACATTACTTCATTAATTTGTGGACCAGTTACAAGATAACTCTTTCCTTTAAACTTTATTTTATACCAAATTAGACAGGTTATGGGAGGGGTAATGCCGGCTGACCTGGTGACGGTCCTAAATAGGCCCATCTCTGAGATTTCTCATTAATTAAACAAGCTTATACTTACAGAAGCTACTGTAGATGTGCAATTACTCTCCTGAGACAGAGTGACCCTCCCCCATTTATGGCTTTTCCAGATAAAGTGAGACATATTTTGGAGATGAATAAACTTATCGCAATTTTGAATATACGCAGGTTAATTAGAGTCTGGCTCCAGTGGATTACTGCTTTTCCAGAAGATTTCCCCTCCAGAGAGATGTTAAATATGTAACTATGGGAGATTGTAATTTCCATTTATTAGGTTAAAGAAAATAGTAGGACAGATTGGACCCAAGTGGATGAGTCTGCACAGGCAGTGGCTATTTTGGTTCCTTGGCTATAATATCTGTCATGCAAGTGTAACACTCTTTCCCTATCCCTATGGGAAATAGCGTTAAATACGGTACTGGTTCTACCTGTTGGACTTACAGGAGGCCTGAGCCTCTGCTCATGGGGAGCCTGGGGTGACGGTATGTTCTCTCTCTCTTTCTGGTGCAGCGCCTCCACCTATGAGGATCCCGGATAGCGAGATGGCTCCTCATAGGAACACTTATACATTTATGATATACCCCAATAATACAACACAACAGGGTTATATAATAACTAATTTACTTCTGTGATCCCATAATAGGCCCCAAATATTACCCACAGTACACACTACACAATAACAACAATAATAACAATAGAACGCCCTGCGGTAACTAGCCCCAATGATACCTAGGGTACTTGGGCACCTATACCCTGGTGTCTGGCAAACAACCCTTCCCAATGTATGTATGAGGGCAGCGCTACCCTCCCCTTTGCGTTGGTGCACCTTCCTGGTTGCAGCCTAACCAAGGAGTAAATGGAAAAAACGAGGAGTAAATCTCAAACACTGATGCTCGAGCAATAGCGATAGAAAAAATGAAATACTACTTATCTTCTCAGTTCCAATTGATTACGACAGCGTGTATAGGGGCTGTAGTAACCAGTTCAGGCTTTTGTAAGTCCTAGTGTGTCAATTGACTCACTCAGGGTGGGGGGCTAACAAGCAATGAGTGAGACCGGAGTACCAGTGAACGTGTCGTTAAGCGCGTCTCACAAGAGAGACGCCGAGTCTCAAAGTAGCTTCCCTCACAACACTCTGTGTCCCACACTGTAAGGATCAGCTGGCAAGTACTCACAAAACGATCTCCATGTCTGCCAAGTGTTGCTGATTGATGAATGGAAAGCCCAGGTACAACGCTGATTTGGCGTGCTCCAGCCAGTAGATGAAATAGAAAAAAATGCTGTAACAATGGCGGTCACTGCTCTCTGATGACAGGAATAAATCAAGTACAATTAGTAAAAATAGAAAATCATTTATCCAAAAATAGACATACACAGAGCCATGTACTCTGATGCGTTTCGTCCTTATAGAAGGACTTTATCAACGAGTAACAAACACACCCACAAGTGATCCTTAAGTAGGTGTAGGCTCGATCTCATTGGTTTAAACATGAGAGGTGAGTGAATAGAAAACACACCTGCTGATTAATGAATATCGCCGCAGCACATACAAAGCTGCAATGTTAAAAACTCTCAATAGTATACACCCAAAGAAGGTATTCACCTGTATAATGGGTAACCACGATAGAACATAGAACATATAATACTTATCATAACATTAAAAAAAAAAAACATACATGCACTATAAAAATAAATCAAAACCGAAAAAGGATGACAATGTGTAATGTCTAAAAGAGCAAAAGTTAATTAGCATAGTTGAATCTATAAACTATAAGAATAAAAAGAAACAAAGTAATAATAAAATGGAAAAAACTAAACAATAAAACATGGAAGAAAAAGAAGAAACTATTCTCAATCTATACTATAATTCTAAATTGGATTCCGTCTGTTTGTTTGTATGTCCGAAGCATCGAAATCTCAGAAACGGCACCACGTAGCACAACAAAACTTTCACTGTACATTCTGCAGCAGATTTTTAGGTCAATGCAACTATTTTCAGCTTCCAATGTGACTCACCTCCCAAAATATGGACATTCTAAGTTTCCCTCGGCTGTCCAGCAAATCTGTTACAGCAGGAGCAGGGTTGGGGTGTGTGGCTACTAAGGGAGGGGGCGTGTGGGTACTAAGGGAGGGGGCGCGTCCTTGCCTGGATTGGGGCTTTGTGTGTGTGTGTGTCTCTGTGTCTCTGTGTGTGTGTGTGTGTGTGTGTGTGTGTGTGTGTGTGTGTGTGTGATGTGAGATGTGCGGGGGAGATGTGCCAGCCAGCAGGGGAGAGAGGGGGGAGATGTGCCAGCTAGCAGGGGGAGATGTACCAGCAGGGGGGGGGGGGAGATGGTTGTGCCAGCTATTGGGGAAAGATTGGGTGGTTTGTTGGCTGTACCAATGGGGGGGGGGCGGGAAAATGTGCCGCCAGCGAGGAGAGATATACCAACGCGGGGAGGGGTGGGGAGATGTGCCAGCAGTGAGGGGACATGCCACAGCAGCATGGGGAGATGTGCTGCCAGCTTGACATGTTCTGGCAGCGGGGGGAGACACACACACACAGACAGACACACATATATACACAGACAGAGACAAATCTCACTCGCACTACATCCAGTTGCAAGGGGGATGAGGGGGCGGGGGGAGGAGGGGAGGGGGAGGACCCGGGAAGATGTGCCGGCAGCGATGGGGGGAGGAGCGGGGCGGGGAAATGTATTAAATATTACATTCCCCAGGCACAAAAGCTAGTTACTATTATAATAATGGAATGACAATCGTAATGTATAATATTAGAATAAAAAATCATAAAAAATAATGTAATCAAAAAGGATATTAAAGTAAGTTAATGAAAATATAAATAAAACAACTTTATACATATAACTTGTATATAAATGTATAGGAAAAATAAATCAAACATATGTATGAAAAAAAAAACATACTAAAGATAGGAACTACAAATTCCAAATAATGGGTAATGTACCATGGGCACCCCCCTGGGAAATTCAATCTAACAAGAAATGTTTGAGCTCCCAATCAATGTTGATACCCATAGGATGAAGGGTACACATGGTATATATCCAATAAATCTTATGGTTGTTTAATTTATTCATTCTTTCGCCCCCCCCCCCCTTAGGATGGAAGAGTATATGTTCAATACCGGAAAAGGTGAAATTATTAATTCCACCTTTGGGACATTGAAAAGTGGTGGGCCACTGGATGAGTTATATCTTTCCTTTTTATAAGTTGCTCATGTTCTGATATTCTCAATGTCAAAGGTCTAACCGTACGGCCTATATATCGTTTCTTACATCCATATTTCAAAATATATATTACATAACTAGTATGACAATTCAAGAAGCTTTTAATGCGATATTTGTTTTTATTATTGATTAAAGATTTAATGGATTAGGCATACCTGCACATGGAACAATTGCCACAAGGGAAGAACCCTGTAGGTATACCCCTAATGTGAGGATTTCTAGAACGAAAATCAAATAAGCTAGGAGATAGATGCGAGTAAGTGTTCTTGCTTTTCTGTAGACAAATTTTGGACCTGCTTCAATAAAGCTAGAAATATCCTTCTCTAGTGACAAGTTGTTCCAATGTTTAAGAACGATATCACGAATGGATTTGGATTGTCTGTTATAAGTAGTTATAAATAGAGAACACTAAGGGGCCTATGCAGAGAGCAGCGCTGGAAATTATTGGCGAGGGAAATAAAATGTACCTTTAATGGGGAGATTTTTTCTCCATATGCAGGAAGGTGAGAAATCTGCTATTTTTTTCATGAATGCGTGTGTCCAGTTGAAAATGGAGAGATGCGCACTGCTAAAATGTCTTAGAAAAAATTCGCCGTTTTTTTTCTCCCCTATGGCCGCCGAGCTCCAGCTTCTTGCCAACTTTAGTTGGCGGAGCTAATTGTTGAATTTCGCGCCATGTTTTTGGCGCGAACAGCCGCTAGATGGCGATCGTCCCTTTCTGAATAGGGACCTTTTAAAAACTGGCGAGATTTAGGTTCTCGCCAGCCGCGCGGCGAGATTTAAAAAAAAAAAAAATGGCGCTTTTTTCTACACTCGCCATTACCTGCCTTTCTAAAGGCAGATTTCGCCAAAAAATGCCGCTTTTCCTGTTAGCGCTGCTCTCTGCATGAGGCCCTTAGTGTCCTTATTGGAATATGAATGAGTTCTAGCTTTATAAGACAAGTGTTTCTTTTTGATAAGTTCCTTCCTGTCAAGGGAATCTGCATGATTGAAAGCTTCTTGAATAACGGCATTACTATAGCCCCTAGATAGAAACCTTTCTAACATTTCTTGGGATTGTAGAATAAACATATCATAGTCAGAGCACAATCTCTTTAATCTCAAAAATTGAGCCTTGGGGATGCTCTTGCTAAGTGAAGCGGGATGGCAACTCTGGGTGCAAAGAAGGGAGTTTCTAGAATGATCTTTTCTATAAATATCTATTTGATAATCATATAGTTGTCAATGTACAGGACCAGATCTAAATAATGAACGTGATGAATATTGTGTACGTGGGTGAATTTAATATTTAAATCATTAATATTGAGTAAGTTAATAAAGGAAGAAAGTGATTCATGATCCCCATCCCACACCATTATCAGGTCATCAACGTACCTCATAATAAATGATGTGTTTACGAAATAAATAAGTGTAATGATAAATGTGTTGTGCTTCCCATAAACCCATAAATAAATTT
Organism: Ascaphus truei; assembly: GCA_036426205.1. NCBI lineage: Eukaryota > Metazoa > Chordata > Amphibia > Anura > Ascaphidae > Ascaphus > Ascaphus truei. Next base: position 45,041 of record WSYH01002009.1, read on the forward strand.
GCATAGGATGGTGCAAAACTAGTGACCATTGTCGTGCCTAATTTCTGTAAATAAAATTGTGAATCAAATAAAAAATAATTGTGAGTGAGTAAAAAAGTGATGGATTCTAAGAGAAAAGGGCAATGTGAAACAGAAAGATCTGATAAATCTAGAAAATTATGAACCGCCGACAACCCGTGTCTGTGCTCAATAATAGAATAAAGTCAGGTCACATCTAGTGTGACCCACCTATAATCTTTATTCCAATGTACGTCCTGTAAACTATCAATGAGATCTGCCGTATCTTTAATAAATGATGGTAAATTAAATACCAAAAGTTGCAAAAAGCTGTCCACATACCGCGATAAACCATCTCTCAAAAATTCAATGCTCGCAACTATAGGCTGACCTGGAGGGTTGACCAGCGATTTATGGATCTTTGGGATGTGGACAGCTCAGAAACTCACACTCCTTGCTATTAATAACAGCAAGAATTTTGCCCAGGTCAATCAATTCATCAAGTTCTTTCAAATATATCGGGGTTGGATCCTCTTTTAGGTGTTTATAACAGTTGATATCCCTTAATTGTCTGTGCGCCTCCCGTTCATATTGGTCAGCAGACAAAACAACAAGGGCACCCCCTTAATTGGCGTTCTTTAACACAATATTATGATGCTTTTTTAGAAAATCAAGTTTTTCTATCTCAGAGTAAGTGAGATTGTTAGATTTTATATGTGAATAAGAAAGAACCACTGGCCAATATCCTTAAATCTCTTTCAACTAATCCTCGAAAGTGGTAATAAATGGACCTCTATTGGAATTCGGGCAGAAGATAAACTTATTTCTTAAACCCGAATCCCAATTACCAAAAAATGGTTGAGAAATGTATTCAAACAATGATGAATCAGACTGCTCACCCATATAAGAGGCCCTAAAGGGAGCAGGTGCAAAAGGGTAAATATTAATGGACTCAAAACAGAGACCCCAAAAAGTAGGGTCAAGAAAGCACCCCCGAAATATGCACTCAATGCCCTATACGTAGGATAGCTAAATAATCTTAATACTAAATGATAAACAGAAATCAGAGGTGATGAGCTAAAAACACAAAATAATAAAATTTTAATACATCTTAATTATTCAACATTCAAAAATATTAAAATCATATCATATAGAGAAGAAGAAGACTGGGCAGGCGATTTAGACGGTTTAGTAGGGGAGGTAGATGTAGATGGTCTAACCTCTCCCCTTGATGTTCCTCGAGTGTCTCTATCATAATCCGTGGACCCCTCAAAAGATTCATGATTTGAGTTGTCTGAATCGAAACTTAATGTCTCCATATGCCCTGTTTTTAATGTTGACTTATTGGGGGGTTTTTGAGTCCATTTCTTGCCAGAATTTTGAAATTTTTTGGGGGTTCTATAGCCTAAAGTATCTCTAACAGATGGAGTTTTCTTCTTCCAGAAAAGACCAGAAGAGCGCAGCTTGCAGCCATGTAAAATAAAAAACATCACATACTGTAGTATAGCAATGTTGTGAAATATTGTGTTAGTAATAAGGCAGGCTCACAAATGGCTACTCACATTGGGGTTAGCCATGTGAGCATGCACTTATTCAAAACAATATTTCACAAAAATGCTATATATATGATGTTTGTATTTTACATGGCTGCAAGCTGCGCTCCTCTGGTCTTTTTTGGAAGAATTCTACATGCAAGACTCTTGAAACAGTCTTTCACCAAGGGTTGAGTTTGTCTGTTCAGCCTCTTATATCTGAGCACTTTATTTCACTGAATTTTGTTACTTATTTTGTCATTATATTTTGGCACCTATATATATTTAGGCACTTATAATTTATGCATTTTAGTGGGTTTGTTAGAGTGCTATCAAGCACCTTCTCTGTCATAAGATGGAGTTTTCTGCCAACAGTACACCTGGCCTCTGATGTAATCGGAGTGATCCCTTTCAAATTGACTTTGTTTTTTTATCCATGATTGTATTTTCAATAGTCACTATATTCTGCAAAAGAGTTTTATCATTCTTGATTAATTAACCCATTTTAGCAAATGGTTCCAATTTACCTTGAAGAACATTAATCTCAGTCATTAGAATCACCTTGTCATGTAATTTTTGTTGAATTCTAAGTTCCATCAATTTTGTTGAGCATTGATCTAAAATCTTTACCCAATCTTGTTCAAATGGTTTATTTGCCAAATCAAATGTTGGTGTTTAAAAAACAAAACAAAAAAAAAACAGTAGGGACAAAGTAATGACTTTGCCCTTTCATAAATTAGAGCCCTGTGGATTTTTTTCCTGATGCACATTCAAACTCCTTAGGTATGTACTGTTTTATCCACCTAATTCCAAGCATTTTTTTTCATGGGTTTATGAAAAATTCCTTATGTTCTATTTTTATACAAAAGTGTACCTAATGAAGATTTTAATTTCCATAGCTAAAGTAAAACCCTTTAGGACGTGTTGTTTTATCCTCAGTTTTCTATTTAATTTGTAAGGTTTTTTTTGTCATTAATTTTTTTTTCTATAAATTTTTTACTGCATAACAAATAACCTCTCAGTATATTTTTATTAATTTTGCATCAGATATTATGATATTATATTCCACAGCTCATGAAAATGTACAGCTGGAGCAGGCGTTAGCATGGTAGTCCCGCCCCTTTTTCATGCACAGGTTTATGCTAATGCTGGTGCGTTGGGTGTGTCAGGCTGCAAAACGCCAGCAGGAGCACTGTTTTGTAATTCTGAGAGAGCTTTTTCACAGCTAAGAATAATGACTTCATATACTGTATGCTATTTTACCTTCCATGTTGTATCTTATTCTTAATCTTCTAGGACAACTTTCCTATGCTGCCCCCACCCCCACAATTTAAGAAAAAAATCATAATAAACATGAAAAACACATAATTCAGAAGTCCTTGGAAGTCAATGGAATCACGACTTTCTGCAAATATCCACATTCTGCTATAATGATTTTTGGCACAGACAGAAGCAAACTGGGCAACTACAGTATTTTGTGACCAATGCAGTTTAAGAGAGCTCTGTATTTCTTTACACATAAATTCCTGTTTAGGGATTGCAGTTACTGTATTTACAGTAGCATAATGTCTGACAACGGATCACATGGCAGATACAATATACAGTACGCAGAATAGATTGATAAAGACATTTCATACAGCACACCATAAAGTTTGATCTTTATAGAGACTCGTACATCAACAATTTGTGAAGGATAATTAAAGTCCATCTGTAGTTGTATATTTGTATTGAGCAACAGAGCAAATATGAAAAGACACAAGCTTTTGCAGATCAATTGCTATTGATTATCCACTCCTGTTTCAACTGTTTTCCTTGTGAACTTAGATTTGTAAATATAAGCAATTAAAAGAAATGGTGTTACGATACAATTGTAGGCACTGTAGAAATGCTTAGATAGGTAGAATATTTGGCAGAGGGATAATTAAGCAAAGCACTTTTAATTAGTTTTAGCAATTATTACAGAAAATCAAAGAAGTTACAAAGTAATGTTGCAGTAAAACAATGTACTAGATTCCTCCTGTTTACCTTAATATTAATTCTTAAATATATATTTAAATGGTATTGCAATGGTTTTGCACAAATCATTTAGGGGGCTCTTTGCTTGGCACCAAACCATAAAATATTTGAATTCAGTCTGGTCAATGACTCCGGCTCAAATTTTCTAAAAGTCTGGTCGCCTTGGTTGGCCCAGACAGACATCCCGGGAGTAGATGCCACCACAATTTTGCAATGATAATTATAAATGCGTTCTCCATTGACCAAATGGATTCTTGACCACACAGCAACTAGGAAACCCGGAGGTATAGGGGAGCTCAACGAAGTGGAGTCACCCCTAGAGGCTGAGTCGTAGGCCCGGCAATCTAGTATAAGCAAGTTATCAGAAGAGAGGTGGATGAAGTGAGCCGTAACCGCCCAGCAGTACACAAGGTTGCGTTCTGGACCCCCCCCCCTACCCCCCCTCCCCCCATCCCGTTTCCCTGACGTCTCATTTGTTGGTCTGTTGAGTCTGTCACGTTCAGTGTTTGGAAACATGGAAATGGTGGAGCTATACATGCAAATGGATTGTGTTATAATGTATGCACCAATACATTTAATAAAATTGTAGTTATAAAAAAAAAATATTTGAATTCATACTTTTCCAATATGTCAGTTCCAGTTTAAAAAAAAAAAAACATTTTCTCTTTGAATTTGGTTTCATGTTTAAATGAATTGAGTCAATGCATATCCATTTTATCAATAAGAATTATTAACTGGGTGAGAAGGGGGGGGGGGAATAATTATCTCTACAGAATGATCTCTACCAAAACACATCATTTGCATGCCCTTTCACATCCAATGTGTAAAATGCAATAGGCCATAAAACACCTTCAAGTTTCTGGTGCCAGAAGTTTGCTTATCGAGTAGCATTGCTTAGTAAATATGGTCCCAATGCCTCTTACATCCACCAGGCGTATGATAGGTGAGAGAAAAAGAGAGAGAGATTAGATCTCTGTGCTAAGATTACTATACCAAATGGAATTCCACCACTTATTGTGAATACTTAATGACAATAGTATTATATTATTTATAATATTATTATTTATATTAATAAGGATAATTTACCAAGATTGCTTCATTTCATTTGCATACAAAATGCTCAGCCAGAATAAAATGTGCATCCTATAAAACCGTTTACTCATGGTTTGCTTATTCGAGAACTGTTTAATGAAAAAGACAAGATGTGTTTCCATGAGTAAATGTGCGCATGAAAATGCAATTATTTATTTTTAATGAATAGTCTCCTCATAATGGGGGGAGGGCGGGGAAGATTGAGATCAGTGGTTCCATAAAAATGATAGACTTCAAACATGATTCCGTCCTAGTGAATAGCACATTCGAAATATAAATAGGTTTATCTTCAGTTTTTAGAGCAAAGGGAGTGGTGGCGGGTCCAAACCTGCAGCATGGACCTTCCGCAACGGGATCGTGTCAGACACTGTCCCCAGTGGCACAGATGTTTGCTTGTTCATCCACAGCGCTGGAGACAGTAAGTCTAACTGCATCTGTAAGCCACCATAAGTCCCTTTTTAGGACATTCACTTCAATGGGCTGTGAGGTGACTTACAGCTGGCAAGGTATGTTGTCCCCTGAAGATAATAAAAAAAGTGAACATTTTCACTTAGACATTCCAATATCATAGAACCTTGCAGTTGGATAATAATAATAATAATAATAATAATAAAAAGACCTTTCTTTTATATATCTATATATATATATCTATCTATCTATATATTTTTATATATATATATATACCACTAACGAAATCCAAGTAGGTTTGGGAATGAGAAAAGGCTACTCCTTCAATATTCATGCGTACAGTGTCAATTTAATGCAATTTTTTTTTAAACAGGTGTTTTTGTTGCAGGTTAATAAACACTTAACCTTTAGGATGTCCTTATCGCACACACTGAACATGAAAACTGTCAGCGTACTTGATTGTGTGTTCTCGTGTAGAGAGATCCTCACTACCATGGCTGTCTAATGGGAGTTATTCATTAATGTCCATGTTAACGCACCTGATCCGGTCAAGTCAATGGAAGTTGGTGCCGAAACAGTTGCATTACCCATGACTGGGGGGGAAAAAAAGGAGATTACCGGCGCCTTTGTAAGTCCATTAGATGACAAGAAATAAAAATGTTCAAACCATTCCGTAAACAGTCCCAATGAAGTCCTTAGGTGTATGGGCAGTGTAGGAGTGGATGAACAGCTCTCACCATGCAGCAGTGCAATATGTGACACCCCTGAAGTGTGCGCATGCGCACGAAATGCGTTGGGAAGTTATTCTATCTTTTTAGAGCTGCTTTTGGTCAAGGAGGACATTGTTTAGCAGACGATCCAGGTCCTAGGGGGAAGGAAAGAGAGAGGAGCATCGTTCCAGGAAGTCCTGCCTTGTGTGACGTAACATCCGCCCGGAAGTTCCGCCTTCCAGTGATGTATCATCTACCATGAACACTAGGGGATGCACAGAAAGGCGCTCCGGTCACTACCACAGTGGACGACCAGTTCGATCTATACCTCCATTGCCTGCTTATAATTACTGTCTTGTAAGTAGGGTCTCAATTTTACCCCTTCTGGACCTGCTGCAATTCCCTGTGCCCTCCGGAATCCATCATTATGTGTTGATTATTAAATAGCTTTGTGTTATATTTGAAGCCTTGCTAGTATTTGTCTTGTTGTCTGTGATGTCCGTTTTGTGTTGTTGGTAACTGTTTTGGACTTTTGTCAGCATAGATTGATTGGCATACTGCACCATAATTTGTTTTGTTTGTTTTTTCTCTACATATTGCACTGCTGCATGGTGAGAGCTGTTCATCCACTCCTTCACTGCCCATACTCCTAAGGACTTCATTGGGACTGTTTACGGAATGGTTTGAACATTTTTATTTCTTGTCATCTAATGTACTTACAAAGGCGCCGGTAATCTCCTTTTTTTTCTATGTCTGTTGTCTGACTGTACTGTCAGTATTTGCCAGGCCGTCTGTTTTCACCGATATCTGGGTTCACTATTTTTGTGTTATATTTTTATAATATTCATTTAGCGCAGTTTCACACTGTCTTTTTTCGTTGTGATTACCCATAACTGACATAGATGAATAATCCCCAAAGAGCAATGGAAACAATCAGAACATACCAGAAGAGCAGTTCATCTTCACGATGATGGGAGACTGGTCGTTACCATTTGAGTATTACTTAAGCAATCATGTGGATTGTGGTGCCAGAATGTCTGGGGCACAGGCAATCTGGCACCAAACGGCTTTAATATTGGTGATTAATGCTTTATCTAACAAATATTTTGAAAACACATTTGTTGGTGTTAGATTGTCCACATAGTGACTTGTGACTTGTGAGTGTTTCACTTCCTGAATAATTTTTTTTATGTGGGATCTAACCTCTGCTTGATATTATGTTTAATTATGGATCTTGAAACAAGGACCAAACAGGCCAAGTGTGGAAAATACAGTTGATTGTGTCATCAGAACAGGCTAGGAAATATTTTTAGTCTGTTATTTAATATTTACGTTTTAAATGACATAGCCCATTTTTAGCATCACTGGTAAGAGCAGCCATTGTTTTTTATTGCTTCAATTACAGTTTTACAAAACCATCTGGTAACCCCAAGGCTCCAAGAGTTTCAATAAAATCAGTTTATCTTGTGGCAGAACAACAGGGTACTTTCTGACCTGGAGTGGTAATTTGTAACACGCGTTGTAAAAGAGTAATTCAAAAATAGAAAGGACCAGAAGTCAACTGAATCTGTCTTTTCCTCCATATTCACCGTTTCTGTCTGTATTGCTGCAGGCAGCTAGCTTACAGTATACCGTACAAGCATTAGAGCCTCACAAGTTCTTCTTCAACCCTGTGAGGTTTGACATCTACACTGCATTGTACAGTAGCTCCAAAACTACGAATCTCTTCTGTGAATATTACTACTTTAGAATGTGAAACTATAGTGTTGTAAATGGTGTGAAGATATTCTCTGTATATTTACTATGTAGTGTGATAATCACATGGTGCTAACTTACTTGCATTTTCTGCTTATTGGATATACAGCACTTCAAGATATATCAAACTCGGATAAAAGAGAGTTAACATTGCTCCTGGTAAAATAATAATAATAATGTGCCTTATAACCGCAATTTTAAGATGGAATACATCAAGATTGTGTAAAATATTGCACCCCATATACATTATTACCTCAATCTTGATATATTCCATCTTAAAATTGCGGTTATAAGACGCATTATAGGCTAAAACTGGTAAATTCCGGGCATTATTGAAATCCCTGCTCTCTGATTGGATAATGCCCAGAATTTTAACCACTAAATGGAAAAAGCTGCACACCACATGACAATAATAAAAAAGATACAACTACCGGTGCTCCTGGTTCAGGATTCTCTGTGATGATCCAGCTTACAATGGAAAGTATAAAAAACTGGGCTCCATGGAATTTTCAAGATAAATTTATTGCCAACAAATTGACTGACGTTTCGGCCACAATTGGCCTTTCTCAAAGCAGAATGCCATTCTGCTTTGAGAAAGGCCAATGTGGCCGAACGTCAGTCAATTTGTTGGCACTAAATTTATCTTGAAAATTCCGTCGAACCCTGTTTTTTATACTTTCCAGAATTTTAACCAATCAGTAATGGCCCACAATTTTTGGCACCCTTCCAAGTTTTTCAGTCAATCAGCTTTCAGTTCTCATTCACAAAGAGTGAAATCAGCTATTTGACAGGGTAGGTGATTGGACTGGAGGCAGCAGCAAGGCACTGACTTCTCCCCCACGCTGCCTGCAGAGAACTCCGCACAGGAGAGTGTGGGGAAAGGTTTGTGTGTCTGGTGTGTGTTTTGTGGGTGTAGAGGGGGCAGCAGAGTCTGTTTTGTTGGTGTGTGTCTGCTGTGTGTGTGTGTTTTGTGGGTGTAGAGGGGGGCTGCAGCGTGTCTTGTGGGTGATGGGGTGCAGAGTGTTTTGTTGTTGTGTGTGTCTGTAGTGTGTGGGTTTACAGGGGGTCTGCAGTGGGTGTAGGGAGGGGGCTGCTTGTGTGTTTTGTGGATGTAGAGGTGGCAGAGTCTGTTTTGTTAGTTTGTGTGTGTCTCTGCAGTGTGTTTTGTGAGTGCAGAGGGGGGGCTGCAGTGTGTATTTGTGGGTGGAGGAGGGGTGCAGAGAGTTTGTGTGTGGATCTGCACTGTGTGGGTTTACAGGGGGGCTGCAGTGTGTGTGTGGGTGTAGAGGGTGGAGGAGGGCTGCAGTGTGTGTTTTGATATGTGTGTGTGTGTGTGTGTCTGCAGGTTTGTGGGTTTACAGGGGGCTGCAGTGGGTGTTTGTGTGTTTGTGGGTGTAGAGGAGGGCTGCAGTATGTTTTGTGGATGTAGAGGAGGGGGGCTGCATAATGTGTAGGGGGGATGGCAGAGTGTGTTTGTGTGTATAGAGGGGGGGTTGCAGTGTGTTTGTGTGTATAGAGTGGGGGCTGCAGTGTGTGTGTGTGTGTATATATATAGAGGAGGCTGTGTGTATGTACAATTTACCTTTAATAAACTTGCAGTAAAAGCATAAGAATGTAGACAATGCTGATAAAAATCAATATGACTACAAAAGTGGATCTTTTTTATGAGAAATAAAAAAATAAAAAAAAAGTATAAATTTAGCCTATAATAGTAATAATCATCTCAGAACAGGGCATTACTGGGCAATAATGGCCTGGCTGGGTTAAAGTCTATCGGCTTCGCCTTGGGCCTTCAACTCTTCCAGCCAGGGCATTATTGGCCAGTAATGCCCTGTTCTTCGGGGATTATTACTTAATTATAGGCTAAAGCTGTTAAATTCTGGGCATTATTGAAATCCCTGCTCTCTCATTGGTTAAAATTTGGGGCATTGTCCAATCAGTAATGGCCTGGATTTTTTGTCACCCATCCAAGTTTTTCAGCCAATTTGCTTTCAGTTCTCATTCACAAAGTGAGATCAGCTTTCAGACAGAGGTGGTGATAGGACAGGAGGCACCAGCAAGGCACTGACTCCTCCCCACCCAGCCTGCAGAGAACTCCGCATAGGAGGGTGAGGGGAAAGGTTTGTGTGTGGTGTGTTTTGTGGGTGTAATGGGGGTCAGCAGAGTGTTTAATTGGTGTGTGTGTGTGTGTGTGTGTGTGTTTTGTGTGTATAGAAGGGGCAGCAGTCTGTTTTGTTGGTGTGTTTCTGCTGTGTGTTTGTTTTGTGGGTGTAGAAGGGGGGGCTGCAGTGTGTCTTCAGTGTGTGTTTTGTGGGTGGAGGAGTGCAGAGTGTTTTGTTGGTGTGTGTCTGTAGTGTGTAGGTTTACAGGGGGGCTGCAGTGGGTGTAGAGAGGGGGCAGCTGGTGGGTGTTTTGTGGATGTAGAGGTGGCAGAGTCTGCTTTATTGGTTTGTGTGTGAGTTTTGTGGGTACAGAGGGAAGGCTGCAGTGTGTCTTCAGTGTGTGTGTGTTTTGTAGGTGGAGGATGGGTGCAGAGTGTTTTGTGTCTGCAGTATGTGGTTTTACAGGGGGGCTGCTGTGGGTGTAGAGGAGGGCTTCTCGTATGTGTTTTGTGGATGTAGAGGGGGCAGCAGTCTGTTTTGTTGGTGTGTGTGTCTGCAGTGTGTTTTTTGTGTGTAGAGGGGCACTGCAGTGTGTGTGTGTGTGTGTGTGTGTGTGTATAGAGGGTGGAGGCAAGGCCGCCAACAGAAATCGTTGGGCCCAGAACAAACATTTTGAGCAGCCCCCCGTGTCGGTGGTATTGCCCCCCCCCCCCCCCCCCCCCATTTCAAACCTCACGAGCCCCCTCTCTTCCCATGTATTTCTCTCCCTTCCGTCTCACCCCCTCTCACTCTCCCACCTCGCATTTATTTCTCTCCCCTGCATCTCACTCTTACTCACCTCTTTTCCTCACTCACCCCCTCTCCTCTCCCTCCGTCAAGTAAATTACCCCACACTCACTCATTCCCTTCCCCCTCACACAATTCCCTCACAAGATATATACCAAAAAACTTCCCACCCCCAAATACATACAAAAAAATCCCCACCCCCCAAATATATACAACCTCCCCCACACCCCCAAATGCATACAAAAAACCCACCTACCCAATACATATAACACCCCAAACATACATACAGTACATCTCCCTCCCTCCACACACATACAATACATATTAAAAAAAACAATACATTTAAAAAAAAATACCCCAAATGCATCTTAAAAAAAGACCCCAATACATCTACAAAAGAGCCCAATCCATAAAAATAAAAATAAAAATACATAAAAAACAACCCTCCCCAATACATATAAAAAATACCCCAACCCATATAAAAATACCCCCAAGCCCCTAAATACATATAAAAATACCATTAAGCCCCCAAATACATATAAAATACTAATGAAATGAAAGCTGTATTTGTACGCGTTCCTCTGACCCCCCAGTGTATTAATATTATCAAAGCTGGCAAAATACTGTGAACTGGACAGCCCTAATCTACGTTAATGTATGTAATAATACTAACACTAATAATAGTCATGGATAATACTACAAATAGCAATAATATTATATATGTAATATACTTGTATAAATCAGGTACTAATACATAGTTACATAATAATAATAATAATATTCATGGTGATATAAATAGTACGGGGCATTTGTAATAATAAGAGCCAGTTCCCCACTCCATAATAATTATAATCATAATAATAATAATAATAATAAAAGTCGTCGTCGCCCCCTCCTGTATCCTTCCCCACCCAACTCCCTTCTCCTCTCCTAGTCCCTTTGCTTTGTTCCCTTAATTTCCCATTTCCTCCCCTCACCTCCTCCTGTAGGGTCCCTCTCCTCCCTCACCTCCTCCTGTAGGGTCCCTTTCCCCCCTCACCAACTCCTGTAGGGCCCTCACCCACCTCACCACTCCCTGTAAGGGTCCTCCTTCCCCCCTCACCAACTCCTATAGGGTCCCTTCCTTCCCCCCTCACCAACTCCTGTATGGGTCCTTCCTCCCCCCCTCACCAACTAACTCCTGCAGGGCCCCTCTCCCCCCTCACCAAATCCCGTAGGGTCCCTTCCCCTCCTCACTGATTCCTGTAGGGTCCCTTCCTTCCCCCTCACCAACTCCTTTTGGGCCCCTCTCCCCCCTCACCAACTCCTGTAGGGCCCCTCTCCCCCCCTCACCAAATCCATGGGTCCCTTCCCTTCCCCCCTCACCAAAACTCGTAGGGTCCCTTCCCCTCCTCACCTCACCAACTCCTGTAGGGCCCCTCTCCCCCCTCACCAACTCCTGTAGGGCCCCTCTCCCCCTCTCACCAACTCCTGAAAGGCCCCTCTCCAACTCCTGAAAGGCCCCTCTCCAACTCCGGTAAGGCCTCTCTTCCCTCTCACCTCCTCCTGCTCTCCTCCTCCAGGCAGCACAGACAGCTTCTTCCCGTTGCGATCTCTGCGGAGCTGCCTGTGGCTTCCATCACCCACACAATGCTGCCTGCAGCCAGAGTCCCGCGCAGGGCACATGGTAAGGAGGTCAAAGTGCTACAAGTCCTACAAGCGCGCTAGCAGAACGTTTGGCTAGCGGCCATTTTTTTTCCAGAATTTTTTTTTCTGAAACGGGGACCTGCGGCGGCTGTGGGCGGCCAGGTGCCTTCACGGGGCCCGGGACGCCAACACCGGCAGATCCCCCTGTTGGCGGCACTGGGTGGAGGAGGGCTACAGAGTGTGGTTTGGTGTGTGTGTGTGTGACTGCAGTTTTGTGGGCTGCAGTGTGTGTTTGTGGGTGTAGAGGGGGGATGCTGTGTGTTGTGTGGGTGTAGAGAGTGTGTAGGGGCTGCAGAGGGTGTTTGTGTATATAGAGGGGGGGTTGCAGTGTGTGTGTGTATATATATATATATATATATATATATATATATATATATAGCGCTGTGTGTATGTACAATTTCCTTTTAATAAACTAGCAGTAAAAGCAAAAGAATGTAGGCAATCATGCTAATAAAAATCAATGACTACAAAAATGTCTATCTTCTTTAAGAAAAATAAAAATAAGCCTACATTTAGCCTTCGCCAGGAACATATCCCCGGGCTGCTGCCGGCACATCTCCCCTCGCTGCCGGCACATCTTCCCGTCCCCCCCTCCCGCCCCGCTGCCAGAACATCTCCCCACGCTGCTGCTGCATCTCCCCTCGCTGTCGGCACATCTCCCGCCCCACCTCCCCCCCGCTGCTGGCACATCTTCCCGCGCTGCAGCCGCACCCCCCCATTCCAATTCTAATTTGTGAAAATAGGCTACGGTAGTTATATTCATATAAGGTTTGATAAGACTTAGTCAAATAAACACCAAAATATGTTAGGCGTGTTTCCCTCCACTTATAATTGAAATTCAACTGGAGGAGCTTAACCTCCTGGTGTGGCAAAGTCAGGTTGAGTTGAGTATCCGATTTATCAGAGTTTATCTTATATTCCGAAAGTGATCCAAATTCATAGAGCTACTGGTGCAAATTTGGGAGTTAAGTGAACGCATTAGATACGGTCAGGATGATGTCATCTGTGAGTAGTTACAATTTGTATGGATCCTCAGCAATTTGAATACCTAAGATGCTAGGGTCAATTCAGGTGGTGCATGCCAACGGTTCTATTGCCAGTGCTAACAATAAGACGAATAACGGGCAACCCTGTCTAGTACCATTTTAATTTTTATTGTATCCATGCCCCGCCACCCCCAGGCAATTTCAATGATGCTGCAGGGCTACAGTACCGACACACTTTATCCGAGTGTGGTCGGTACCGCAAGCCGGGAAATCTCCCGGCTTGCTAGTGGCCGCCCCTCGGCGTGCCGCGCGTCATAGACGCGCGGTCACGCGTCATCGGGAGCGTGCGCCCCCTGCACGCGCGTCCAGGGGCTCCCCGAGGGAGCCCTGGTGTCCCGCGATCGCGGGACAGCGGCAGGGGGTTCCGGGGGACCCGGCGGACCCGGCAGCGGTAGGGAGAGCGCCCCGATCGGAGGGCGCTCTTCCGCTGCTTCGGCGCGCGCCCGTCACTCTCGGGCGCGCGCCAGGCTACTGCTGCGGCAGAGAACGGGCAAATGCTCGAATAAACTCTGCCGCAGCAGTATTATAGAGGGCTCGAACCCCTTTCAGGAAGGGGCCTAAAAAGCCAATAGTGTCTCATCTAGGAACTGCCAATCAATACTATCAAAGGCCTTTTCTGTGGCCTTTTCAAGGCTCAAGAGAATTACTTTTACTTTAGGTTTGTTTGTGTGTTCAATGATATTATTTTTCTCGTATTGTCCGAGGCATGGCAGTTAAGTATAAAACTTACTTTGACCAAATGGATAAACGTGATTTAGATGGGGTTCAATCTGTTAGCTAAAATTTAGCAGCAAATCTTAAGGTCTCTGTTTTAAAGTGATATAGGTCGCAACGTGAAGGATCCTTTCCTTCTTTATGGATGACCGCAATATTTTCGTTTTTGAACACTATTTAACATTTTTTTAAATAAAAAGAACAAAGTGCACAACATATATAAAAAGTCAAATATAATCCCCAAATTAGGAAAATCTGCATTTGTGGCAATACATTTGAGCATAAAACACTGAGTATCATGTATCATATAAGCGTGTCAGCTCTTATTCGTTATAAAGAGATCAGTATGTGGTTCCAAAATGGCACTAGTCAAATGCTAAAGGGAAAGTAATTTTAGTGGAGGTACATTTCCAGATGCCATCAAAAGGTTAAAAAAAGAAATTAAAATAAAATGTCCAAAAAGAAAGAAAAAACAAAACTTTTAAAGGTGGTAGAAGATATCTGCAAGCAGATATTCAGGGCTGAAAGAGTAGCGTAGTGATATCACTGCCTGGCTTGAGTATTCTTTGCCCCGCAATGTCACTGATTGTTTTTTTTACCTCTGCAGTATTTATGATACATTTATGGTGAAGTTTTGATATCTTTTTTAGCTCAATACATATGTGATAACTACATCTTTATGTGCTGGTGTTTTGTTTTTTTTGTTAATACTTACCTGCCAACATAGTTTATATTGTGGATACATACATTATACAAGAACATTTTCAGAGTGAAACAAAGTGAAAATACATTCAATAATGTCTAATGCAACATAACAATGAATTAATTGACGTTTGAGAATTATCAATCAGAAACATGAAAAAATAAACAAAGTAGTACATGGTAATCATAGACTGTCCATAAACTCAGAAAATTATAGTCATAAAATACACTAATCATGTTGTCATGTCACAGTACTGAACTGATGTGATACTTATTTCAGGGTGCTACAGTATACTGTACTATTCTGTTCACTAACATATGAGTGAAATAGGGAATGGTCCTGAAAATTGCCACTAAAAGTTTAGGTGCATGGAAAACTCATGTTTTGGATGAAACGTTATAGAAAAATGCACCTTCTGAGGCCCTAAGATATGTAAAGTTTAAGAGGCCCAAAAATTTTGAAATAGATTTATTATTCTGACTAAAGGGACCATTGGAAATATAAACATGAAACTGAAATGAATGGCAGCATTATACTAGCGTTATATACTCAATGCCCCGTCTCACTTTTAAAGCTTTACACTCTTCGGCTCCTCCTTACATTTAAGGCCCGAATTTCCAGACTCTTGCGTTCTGCTCAAGAATGTCTTCACTCTACCCCTTTTGTATCTAAAGCCCTTTACCGCCTTAAATCTTTTTCGTGGACTGCCCCGCACCTCTGGAATGCCCTTCCCCTCCATATCCGACTAGCACCCTCTCTATCCATTGTAAAACACACCTGCTTAAGGAAGCGTATGAGTACCTCCATGGCAATAATTTACACCTCATACATAAACCGTGGCCCCCTCTAGATGCACTTACCAGAACGTCCTCTTACTGTCTTTGTACATTCTTCCTACCAACCAATTAAATTGTAAGCTTTTCGGAGCAAGGATTCCTTTTGCTAAATGTTACGTTTATGTCTGAATCACTTCTTCCCTTTATGTGTTATTTGTATTTGTTATTTATATGATTGTCATGTGTATTATTGCTGTGAAGCGCTATGTACATTAATGGCGCTATATAAATAAAGACATACATATATACAAAGATGACGGTGTAAAGCTAAAATGAACAGTGTTTGCACATCACATTCATTTTAATATTAAAACATTTTCTTTTGTAAATTTTGGACAGCAAAGTCATTCAAATGATAAGCTATGAAGTTTGCCACTTTTGATGCACATGATCCTTAAGGTCATATTTAAAAGAAAATTGTCATATTTATAAAGAGTCTTCTTTTTTAATCATCACCAACTCCTGTATGAGTCCTTCCTCCCCCCTCACCAACTAACTCCTGCAGGGCCCCTCTCCCCCCTCACCAAATCCTGTAGGGTCCCTTCCCCTCCTCACTGATTCCTGTAGGGTCCCTTCCTTCCCCCTCACCAACTCCTTTTGGGCCCCTCTCCCCCCTCACCAACTCCTGTAGGGCCCCTCTCCCCCTCTCACCAACTCCTGTAAGGCCCCTCTCCAACTCCTGTAAGGCCTCTCTTCCCCCTCACCTTCTCCTGCTCTCCTCCTCCAGGCAGCACAGACAGCTTCTTCCTGTCGCGATCTCTGCGGAGCTGCTTGTGGCTTCCATCACCCACACAATGCTGCCTGCAGCCAGAGTCCCGCGCAGGGCACGTGGTAAGGAGGTCAAAGTGCTACAAGTCCTACAAGCGCGCTAGCAGAACGTTTGGCTAGCGGCCATTTTTTTCCAGAATTTTTTTTTCTGAAACGGGCCCTGCGGCGGCTGTGGGCGGCCAGGTGCCCTCACGGGGCCCGGGACGCCAACACCAGGAGACCCCCCTGTTGGCGGCACTAGGTGGAGGAGGGCTACAGAGTGTGGTTTGGTGTGTGTGTGTGTGTGTGTGACAGCAGTTTTGTGGGCTGCAGTGTGTGTTTGTGGGTGTAGAGGGGGGCTGCTGTGTGTTGTGTGGGTGTAGAGAGTGTGTAGGGGGCTGCAGAGGGTGTTTGTGTATATAGAGGGGGGGTTGCAGTGTGTGTGTGTATAAATATATATATATATATATATATATATATATATATATATATATAGCGCTGTGTGTATGTACAATTTCCTTTTAATAAACTAGCAGTAAAAGCAAAAGAATGTAGGTAATCATGCTAATAAAAATCAATGACTACAAAAATGTCTATCTTTTTTAAGAAAAAGAAAAATAAGCCTACATTTAGCCTTCTAATTTACACAGGGGGCACGTTGCTTCACCATACAAACACAAAAGATATATTGAAGGTAAACTACCTGGTGCAAGGGAGAACGCAAGGCAACAACACATAAATAATCAGATGATTACATAAAGCCCCCTATAATTGCACTCTAGGTAGGTGACATTGATAGTACAACGTCATCTGTCAAGGGGCCACTAAATGGCCTATTTAAGGTCCATCTTCAAAGCTGTTGAAAGGAAACTTAACACATTGTAAAAGGTTTTCAGTTGGCTGAGGCATACGTTCTTCTGGCAATGTTACCTAAGACAGAACATCTATCCTTGAGAAATATGCAACATAATGACCATACTTCAACATACAGACTTTTCTACTTAAAGTAATGTTATTGCAATAAAACATTCACATTTTTAAAGGGTAACTTGTAACGTTATGTACTCAGATTAACCAATAAACTGAATGTTTAATACAAATCATTATAAAACCATTTTCATATTTAAAGAACCTTGTGGAGATGATGTTTTGTTTATGCTTGCACAGTATATGATATATATTTAATAAGAGCACGTAAATTGAAACATTGTGTGCTGTTCCAGCTGCATAAAGAGCAATGTTTTCAAGTCCATCTAGCATTAATTTTTTCTTTGCGAAGCATTTACTTTCTAGATAACTACAAATGCAATTGTTAATAATAGAACTCACTGACCTCATTAAGTTTCATTTTATTGCACAATTGGCTGAGCCTTTTTCTCTATCAACTGTGCTGTATTTTACACTAGGATAGATGAACATGCTAATGTATCATCCACCCCAGTCAGTAGCTTTCAGAATATTGATAAGTGGGATTGAACGAAAGTGTGTATTCTTACTCGGAAACACACCCATTTTATTAATTATGAAACCCATCAATTTGCAATTGACTTCTATACACTTTGCATTGTATACAATGGACCATATTTGAATCCCCATTAAATTACAGGCTGGAGAACCCAGGTAATATTGAGTTCCAATTAATCTGATGAATCATTGGATGGGATGTGGTCTAGAAAACCATCTGGAAAAAGTTACATACAGTGCTGGACTTATGCATAAGCTAACTTAATTACAGTTACAGCCTCACAGTATGAGGGGCCTCAAAAATAGAAAAAAAATTATGTATTTCAAGTTTTAAAATCGGATTATTAAAAAAGAAGACTCTTTATAAATATGACAATTTTCTTTTAATATGACCTTAAGCCCGGGGATATGTTCCTGGCGAAGGCTAAAGTCCAACACATAAATAATCAGATGATTACATAAAGCCCCCTATAATTGCACTCTAGGTAGGTGATATTGATAGTACAACGTCATCTGTCAAGGGGCCACTAATGCCGATTTCCCTTACTTAGGTAAGCCGCGAAGGTCACACTCAAATGAAAATAAAAAACTTTTAATACGTAATGTTTAAAAAACGACGAGACACATAAAAATGCATACACAATGCATATTAAAATCCCCAAATGTGTGTAGGCCACAAAGCAGGCAAAGGACTCTCAATGTCCAGAGCCTAGGGATAGGCTGACGCAATACTGCATAAATCCACACCGTAGGTATGTGTGGTTGCGTGACCAAGTTAATAAGTGAATGGATGCTGCAGTGAGTAATGGAGTATCAATACCCTCGGTTAGGTGAAATACAACCTGATCGTAAGCGTGTCAGCGGCTCAGTTCCAGGAAGTGATCGGACTGATCGTGCCTTCTCCACAAGCCGCGTGGACGTCAGCGTGATGACGTCACGCGTACCCCGACGTACGTTTCGCGCGTCACAGCGCGCTTTTCAAGGGGGAGGAGTAACAAACATGTATGGTTAGACCTTATATACACCTCCTGAAGGGGAGGGGCGGACAATGGATGCGGGAAAGTCGTATACGCCATCGTAGGGAACGCATAACCCTAACGAAACATCAAAGAATCAATGGGAAGGGGGGGGGGAGGGATGGACGGATGGAGAGAAACCGGAAGGGACATGCAAATATAACCACAGCAACTATGAAAGAGACATGTACATATTAGCAACTGATGTATGGCAATAAAATCAATGTAGAGAGATAGCCTCACCCATGTTTTGGAGACCAGTGAAATACATCAGGTGGGCACATATAGATACCTCAGTGGATGGAATCCAAGTATGAGGCAGAGGAATCTCTGCCTCATATATGGATTCCATCCACTGAGGCTATCTATATGTGCCCACCTGATGTATTCACTGTCTCCAAAACATGGGTGAGGCTATCTCTCTACATTGATTATTGCCATACATCAGTTGCTAATATGTACATGTCTCTTTCATAGTTGCTGTGGTTAATATTTGCATGTCCCTTCCGGTTTCTCCCATCCTCCATCCCCTCCCCCCCCCTCCCATTGATTCTTTGATGTTTCGTTAGGGTTTTAGCGTTCCTACGATGCGCGTATTACGACTTTCCCGCATCCATTGTCCGCCCCTCCCTTTCAGGGAGGTGTATATAAGGTCTAACATATCATTTTGTTACTCCTCCCCCTTGAGAAAGCGCGCTGTGACGCGCGAAACTACGTCGGGGTACGCGTGACGTCATCACGCTGACGTCCACGCGGCTTGGAGAAGGCCACGATCAGTCCCGATCACTTCCTGGAACTGCAGCCGCTGACACGCTTACGATCAGGTTGTATTTCCCCTAACCGAGGGGTATTGATACTCCATATCACTGCACATACCATTGACTTATTAACTTGGTCACGCAACCACACTACCTACGGTGTGGATTTATGCAGTATTGTGTCAGCCTATCCCTGAGGCTCTGGACATTGAGAGTCCTTTGGCTGCTTTTGTGCCTACACACATTTGGGGATTTTAATATGCATTGTGTATGCATTTTTATGGTGTCTCGTCGTTTTTAAACATACTGATTAAAAGTTTTTTATTTTCATTTGAGTGTGACCTTCGCGGCTTACCTAATAAGGGAAATGCAAAAACTTTTAATCAGTAATGTTTAAAAACGACGAGACACCATAAAAAATGCATACACAATGCATATTAAAATCCCCAAATGTGTGTAGGCACAAAAGCAGCCAAAGGACTCTCAATGTCCAGAGCCTAGGGATAGGCTGACACAATACTGCATAAATCCACACCGTAGGTATGTGTGGTTGCGTGACCAAAGTTAATAAGTCAATGGTATGCTGCAGTGAGTAATGGAGTATCAATACCCCTCGTTTAGGTGAAATCAAAACCTGATCGTAAGCGTGTCAGCGGCTGCAGTTCCAGGAAGTGATCGGGACTGATCGTGGCCTTCTCCACAAGCCGCGTGGACGTCAGCGTGATGACGTCACGCTTACCCCGACGTACGTTTCGCGCGTCACAGCGCGCTTTCTCAAGGGGGAGGATTACAAAACATGATATGGTTAGACCTTATATACACCTCCCTGAAGGGAGGGGCGGACAATGATGCGGGAAAGTCGTATACGCGCATCGTAGAACCATAAACCCTAACGAAACATCAAAGAATCAATGGGAAGGGGGGGGGAGGGGATGGATGGATGGAGAGAAACCGAAGGGACATGCAAATATTAACCACAGCAACTATGAAAGAGACATGTACATATTAGCAACTGATGTATGGCAATAATCAATGTAGAGAGATAGCCTCACCCATGTTTTGGAGACCAGTGAAATACATCAGGGGCAATATAATACCTCAGGTGAATCCCATATATGAGGCAGAATTTCCTCTGCCTCAACTATGGATTCCATCCACTGAGGCTATCTATATGTGCCCACCTGATGTATTTCACTGGTCTCCAAAACATTGGTGAGGCTATCTCTCTACATTGATTTATTGCCATACATCAGTTGCTAATATGTACATGTCTCTTTCATAGTTGCTGTGGTTAATATTTGCATGTCCCTTCCGGTTTCTCTCCATCCATCCATCCCCCCCCCCTTCCCATTGATTCTTTGATGTTTCGTTAGGGTTTATGCGTTCCCTACGATGCGCGTATACGACTTTCCCGCATCCATTGTCCGCCCCTCCCCTTCAGGGAGGTGTATATAAGGTCTAACCATATCATGTTTGTTACTCCTCCCCCTTGAGAAAGCGCGCTGTGACGCGCGAAACGTACGTCGGGGTACGCGTGACGTCATCACGCTGACGTCCACGCGGCTTGTGGAGAAGGCACGATCAGTCCCGATCACTTCCTGGAACTGCAGCCGCTGACACGCTTACGATCAGGTTGTATTTCACCTAACCGAGGGGTATTGATACTCCATTACTCACTGCAGCATACCATTGACTTATTAACTTTGGTCACGCAACCACACATACCTACGGTGTGGATTTATGCAGTATTGCGTCAGCCTATCCCTAGGCTCTGGACATTGAGAGTCCTTTGCCTGCTTTTGTGCCTACACACATTTGGGGATTTTAATATGCATTGTGTATGCATTTTTATGGTGTCTCGTCGTTTTTAAACATTACTGATTAAAAGTTTTTTTATTTTCATTTGAGGTGTGACCTTCGCGGCTTACCCTAAGTAAGGGAATAGGCCATTTAGTGGCCCCTTGACAGATGACGTTGTACTATCAATATCACCTACCTAGAGTGCAATTATAGGGGGCTTTATGTAATCATCTGATTATTTATGTGTTGTTACATTTAGCCTTCGCCAGGAACATATCCCCGGGCTTAAGGTCATATTTAAAAGAAAATTGTCATATTTATAAAGAGTCTTCTTTTTTAATAATCCGATTTTAAAACTTGAAATACATAATTTTTTTTCTATTTTTGAGGCCCCTCATACTGTGAGGCTGTAAACTGTAATTAAGTTAGCTTATGCATAAGTCCAGCACTGTATGTAACTTTTTCCAGATGGTTTTCTAGACCACATCCCATCCAATGATTCATCAGATTAATTGGAACTCAATATTACCTGGGTTTCTCCAGCCTGTAATTTAATTGGGGATTCAAATATGGTCCATTGTATACAATGCAAAGTGTATAGAAGTCAATTGCAAATTGATGGGTTTCATAATTAATAAAATGGGTGTGTTTCCGAGTAAGAATACAACTTTCAGTTCAATCCCACTTATCAAATATTCTGAAAGCTACTGACTAGGGGTGGATGATACATTAGCATGTTCATCTATCCTAGTGTAAAATACAGCACAAGTTGATAGGAGAAACAAGGCTCAGCCAATTGTGCAATAAAATGAAACTTAATGAGGTCAGTGAGTTCTATTATTAACAATTGCATTTGTAGTTATCTAGAAAGTAAAATGCTTCGCAAAGAAAAAAAATTAAATGCTAGATGGACTTGAAAAACATTGCTCTTTATGCAGGCTGGAACAGCACACATGTTTCAATTTACGTGCTCTTATTAAATATATATCATATACTGTGCAAGCATAAACAAAACATCATCTCCACAAGGTTCTTTAAATATGAAAATGGTTTTATAATGTATTTGTATTAAACATTCAGTTTATTGGTTTAATCTGAGTAACATAACGTTACAAGTTACCCTTTAAAAATGTGAATGTTCTTTATTGCAATACACATTACTTTAAGTAGAAAATGTCTGTATGTTGAAGTATGGTCATTATGTTGCATATTTCTCAAGGATAAGATGTATCTGTCTTAGGTAACATTGCCAGAAGAACGTATGCCTCAGCCAACTGAAAACCTTTTACAATGTGTTAAGTTTCCTTTCAACAGCTTGACAGATGGACCTTAATTATCATCCTTCTACGGTATGATATGCCTATCTATCATCGACAGTATCTTCTTTTTCTACTGTTAATGTTATTTTGCTTTTGAATGCTCATATTTAGAATTTTAATTAAAATAGGGTGTATCAACAAAGATTCTTCGTCAAGAAAGCTTGCTGGTTTATAAAACAAAATCAAGAACACAATATACGCTAATAGATCACATTGGACACTGTTTTCAATCTATTCCTTGCCTATGGGAAACAAATCTTCACAAATAGGTTTCCCCAAGACTAGAGACACATATTTCAGTGGTAAGCCATGCTAAAAATACAAAATTCTATTAGGTTATGGGCTACATCTTTTGGGGGAACTGAAAATTTGATTATCACAGGAAACATTCTCCTTCTGTAGAGTAACAGCCTATTTATAGGACTGTAGATCTAAACAGTTTGTTTGTTTCTTCAGAACCATGGTTGACAACGACCATTTAGTAAACAGAAGAAAATCTTGCATGTGTATTTATGCTTCTCAAAAATAGTCTACGAAACTATTCTACATATGCAACGGAGCTCAGAAAAACTAATAATTAATTTTACTGTGAAACAGGGTCCAATATTTTCAAAGTTTGGATTGTAGGTGTATAAGAGGCACATTCATCAATGGTCGGTACAAGATAGTGCACCCGATCCGGCATTAACTTCCATTTAAGTCAATAGAAGTTAATATGGGATCGAGTGAGCTAACCCATACAGGTGCTTGATGAATCTACCCCTAAAATCTGTATTTCGTGACATACATAGAAGATTAGGTTATATATATATATATTTTTTTTTTTAAAAGACATCATGTTTTACCATTGTTACATTCTTATTAGGCGAGATAGTCATCATATTTATAGTTATATTGATCCATATGAAGACAAGTATATTTTCGCATTGTGCTGTTTCTCATAATGGCAATTACTTGATTATGCTATTAGTTCAAATATTGATGTTTCTATGGTTCTAACAAATTAGCTACTCAATGTATAAACTGTGAAAATTATAAGCCAATGTCAACCGTTGTGTTCATGTCATCTGGGCAGTGTTAATAAGCGTTGCAGTTCTGATTAAAGATCTTGTGTACAATAACTACATAAATAATGTACTGCTATACAGTATATAGCCCTTGAAATTATACTATAGAATGTCAACTTCCTGTTGAGGTTTTTTTTTTATTAGTCAAGAGAATTATACATTCTTTACTAACCAAAATAATAGACAGCAGCTAAGAAGGTGCAATTATCAGAAAATGAATCAGCAGCTAATGTGCATATATTGAACTAGTTTAAGTACAACTTTTATCTAGAAAACAGAGGCGGGGCAGAACAGAAATGGTTATTGTTTTGGACTATTGTTTATATAGAGCAAGCACAGTCTACTCGTGTATACAAAAGAAAAATGACAATGGATTTACCTTAAAAGAAGTAAATCAGTTACTGTACCTGAAGTTGAGTGTAGCGCTGAGTTTAGTGTTGGAAGCATTTATGTAGAACTTTCACTTCAAACTGGTCATTATTTAGGTAATTAGTTGCTAAAAACAGGCGAAATCATTCTTTAATTTCTCTACGTTCAGTTATGTCCCTGATCTAATCTGGTGTTAACTGTCATTAAAGACAATAGCAGGTAACTCCGCATTGTCTGTACTGATACTACGCATTTGAGCTGAATGAATCCCGGAGTGTGTGTGCACCCTGCATGCCAGGGTGCACACACACATGTTCTTTAAAACAAATAGATGTGCACTGAATTTTAAGTTTTGTTATGTATGTTTGTCCACATGGGGATGTGAGGTGCTTGAATTTGAATGTACATGTCAAGAACTGAATATGATCTAGAATGTACACATAATATAAGTGAACATGTCTACTATTTTATTTTCGTCTTAAATTTGTTACCATGTATGTTAAACTGATTAAAATAAGATCAAATTCAATAGGTTATTAATAAACTCCATGTAGCACATTGGTCCCTATTGAGTTAACCTACTGAGGTCTATCGAGGTTCCAGACTTCTTGTTTTGGTGTTATAATGGGGTAATTCATATTGTTTTTATCACTTTTTAGGGCAAGCCATTTGTAAAAATATATACAAGTCCTCGAATGTAATGTTCTAGTCTGGTAACTTAATGCATAACACCATACACATAGTATAGATCACACACCTCTCTTTAGCCACTGTGGTTAATTCAGGATATTGCCAAAGTAATACTTAGTTTTCCAGCTCATTAAACAACTATGTCATTTCTTTATGAAACAAGAGACTACTTACATGAAGTACTGTACACATCTCATGTCCTTCTGCACTAAACCCCTGACTAAAGTGAAACCCCCCACTTTAAACACCCAGGCATAATATAAAGTCCTCATTTCACAGTGCCATTGAGCAACACTCTCTTTAAATTCCTCTGTTTGTTTTATATCCAACGCTGATCTTTTTACATTGTAGCAAGATATTGCCATCAGTGCAACATTTTTATAAGTTATAAGATGTATTAAAAGAAAGAAGAAATGTACTGTCGCTGATGGTTTCAAAATATACATCACCGTTACCATCTAAATCTTTTTTGAGCCACTTTTTAATGATAAGAATCACCAGAGTAATCAAGGAGAACACAAAACAATATTGTCTATGTATACCACCATCAACTTATCTGGACCTCTCTTATGAAAACTATAGGCAACAACTATGTTTCCACTAAGCAACATTACATACTTAAAAGTAATGAAAACAAAAAAAAGAGAAAACATTATTTACACTATGGTAGAAGCATTTTTCAGTTGTATTTATTAAACTATGCTAAAAGAGCATAGGCACAGAAAATTTAAATCTGAAAGTCATTAGAGGTAATATAACTTTCCTGTGTAGGACAGGTTGATCTAGTGCGGTTTTAACATTTTTAACATAAACCAATCCCCTAATGAGAAAAATAATGCCATGGATATAAGTATATATTGTTGGTAGATGTAATTATTATTAAACAGAATCAAAGGGTAAGAAGTGTAGATTTTAGAAATGGTAAGCATTAAGAACAGGTATTTTTTTCATATGTTTTGGCGTTTCAGACAAAATGGACTTTTGGTCCATATTTAATAAGCAGTTACTTCATAAGGCCCCTCCTGGCAGCACTTTGTGAATATGGCAAATATTCAAATGATTAGACTGTAAGATGTCTCTCAGCCTACAAAGTGTAAATTGGAGTATAATTTACTAAATATGCCCCATAATATCCAAGTACGAACTTCACCATTTATGTGCCATTATTTAAAACCTACTGACATTAAAATGCATAACAAGGTGCTTCAAGTGTTCACGATTAACTATATATATATATATAATATATAATATATATTATATATAATATATATCTATATATATATACATAATATATATAAAACGGAAATAGCCGTGTTAGTCCGTTGCGATAATGTAGAATTAATGAGTTCTTCAGTATTAGGTGATACCTTTTTTATTTGGACTAACAATATGTCATAGGACAAGCCTTCGAGAGTTTTCCTCTCTTCTTCAAGTCAGCAATACTGATATACAAAGGTTTCTACGACTTAGACAGGGATTGGAAAAGGAAAAAAAAAGAAAGAATAAAGAATTCCAGGCACTGGAAGGGTGTTAAAACTAAGATAAAGGGGGCGTGGCCAGGATACAGAGCTGTGCGGTCGCACCTAAGTTTAGCTCCCCAGCTCACCGAGCCAATAGAGGCACAAAACCTAATAAAACGGCATACAAAAGTACCCTAGACTGCACCAATCCCGGGAGCTTGGACCTCCACGGCAGCTGGGCACCTTCTGTCCATCCCTGGGGCTATCTAGCACCCGATCTAATGTCCCTAAGGCATCCCTGTGTCCAGCTCCTCTCATGTCGCCCAAAATGGCCACTGAACTGGCGCAACTCTGATAATTCGAAAGGGCCAAGACTGGAGGCGCTCGAGGGCTTGGCGGGGACTGTCTCCCCTCGGGACCGTTGCGGAGCTGGTAGGGTGAGCGCGGAGAACGTGTGAGAGGCAGGGGATGCAAGCACGGAGCTGCTAGCGGCGGCCGAGCGTGCTGTGAGGAGGCTGCCGATTGGGGCCCTTGCACTAACACTGGGTAGAGCTGCCAGCTGGCGCGGCAAAATAGAATTTAATACCGAGGAGGCCCCAAGAGAGGGAGGAGTGGCCATTTTGCTCCCATATCCTACAAAGCACCTGTATAGAAGGGTGAATCCCTCACCCCCCCTCCCAATTTTTGAACGGAAACCTCTTCCAAATAGCCTGGCTACAGCGAACCCCCGCCCCCCACCCCCTCT
Source organism: Ascaphus truei (assembly GCA_036426205.1). NCBI lineage: Eukaryota > Metazoa > Chordata > Amphibia > Anura > Ascaphidae > Ascaphus > Ascaphus truei. The sequence goes on from WSYH01002009.1 coordinate 71,859, forward strand.
AAATACACTGGGTCATACTTAAAGGGGTGTGGGAAGGACAAGAACTAAAGATTATCCAGGGTGTTTTCACCACCCAAGATGGCCGCCATAGGTCTTTAAGATACTGTGGGAGACCACAACTAAGTCAAGACTACCCCTGGATGAGACAGATCATCCTCTGGCTGCCCACAATCCGTCAATCCTCTATAAAAGCTTTAACCCCATTATCCAGGACTCACTCCCCCCACGGAAGCACCCCTCTCCCTCACCCTCCATTGAAGTAGAAAGCTTATACATATATAACAAAGTTTGAAAGCTCAAGACGTCCCACAGGGGAATATGTACCCCCCAACAAAAATACTTTTTTCACAACTGAGCCAAATAAGCAAAAATGGCGTCTTAAAACCCATGCTCTATGATCACCCATGGCTTCCTTCTCTCTAAGCCTATAGCTGTGAATATGCCTTATCTGACTCTCTAAATATAAACCATATCCTTCCCGGGACCCATCTACCATGGCCTCAAAGATTACTAAATCTGCAAAAAAGAAGAACCAGAGCGAGCTGCGAGATTACTTCAAAAAGTATGGCCGGTCACCCTCGCACAAAGCCGACTTAGGAGATACAAATCGAGAATCTCTCCATCAAGACAGACTTGCTTACCTTCTACAATAAAATTGAATATTTAATGCACGCAGCAGTGAAGGATCTCAAGGGGGAGATTTCTTCCCTAGGGGAATGCACCAGTCACCTGGAATCCAAGGTAGACACTACGATCTCCAGACAATCTTCCATGGACACTGAGCTCAGAGAGGTGAAGGCCCAGCTCTTGGAGGTCAGGGGAAAAACAAGAAGATGCAGAAAAAAGAGATCGTCGAAACAACGTCCGGATTCGGGGGATCCCTGAATCTGAAACAGATCTTGAAAGGCTCGTGGGCAAATGGATAACATCAACCCTCCCAGATTTTTCAGAAGAATCTCTGACCCTGGAAAGATGTCACAGAGCTCTAAGAATGAGACCCCAACCCAGAGACAGGCCAAGGGATGTGGTACTACGATTCCACTATTTCATAACCAAGGAGGCCTTCAGCACGGCGACAAGAAACTCCAGAGTCCTGGAGTTTCAAAATATACCTCTGCAAGTATATGCTGACCTAGCGCCCTCCACTCTCGCCAAAAGAAGGAATCTCCGGGAGGTGACGGCGAAATTAAGAGACCACAATGTCAAATACAGATGGACTTTCCCCTTTGGGCTCATGGTAATCCGGAATGGGAGACCACACACGCTTAGGAACCCGGAAGACGGCGAGGCGTTTCTCAATCATCTGGGCCTGGCCCCGCTCACCCCCCCTTCTGGATCTGCCGCGGGCGGCGGAGATCCACCATCCCTGATTCCTTCATGGTCAACGGTTCACTTGGGGAGATCCTCCCACAGGGAATCCCCGGCGAAGCAACCAGCTGAAGAAGGATCGACTCCCTAGGCCAGACCACGGGTTTTCTGGACAGATCAACCCTTGCAAGAAGCAATATGGACCTGTACGCCCTGAGTCGAGGGCTGGAGAACTGCTAGATCCAGAGACCCCTAAAGGTCTAGTATGAGGATCAACCATTGAAATGTTATATACTGTATGTTTATATTCTAGTTATTATGTGTTTGAATTTATGTAAAAGTTTTACAGGTTTAATTAACTATTCCACGTTCAGGTTAATTTATGGTCATCTTTGGTTAATAAGCAAAGCCTACGTTATTTATATAGTTAATCGACTCATTAAGCTCCAAGTCTAAGGAGATTATGGGGGTTGGAGCCTGGGTAGACAGACGTTTCTGAGTCTCGACCACTACCCCCAAATATGTCTGTGTTCTCCAGGACACAGTTGCTCTTGATGTTTTTTGTTTACACTTTTCCCAATTTTTGCTCCCAAGGGCAGGTGAGCATTTTTTCTCCAGATTTTCCCATTCCCCCCGTTCTGGTTCTATTTTTCTACCCCACCCTTTCCCCCTACCCGGGAACAGATATTAGGTGACAATTTTGATATGGAGACACTGATACAGTTTGAGACAGTCCACCAAGACCAACAAGCGGAGCTCACTCAAATTCGATATGTCAATTAAAATAATTTCTCTAAATGTTAAGGGACTAAACTGCACCCAAAAAAGAAGAATAGCAATGACAGACTTTAAGAAAAAAGAGGCTGATATTCTCCTCCTACAGGAGACCCATTTTAGATCCCCAGATAACCAAACCTATCTTGATAGATCTTATAGGGATGCCTCTTTTTTCTCCGCTATGGTAAAAAAAAGGGGAGTGGCCATACTTTTTCACAATCGAATCATGTTCACACACAAAACTAAGAAAGTAGACAGGGACGGTAGATATATGATTTTGGTGGGGAAATTGTATGGAAGAGATATAACCATAGCTACAGTGTACGCCCCGAACAAGAACAGCATCAAATTTTTTGATTCCTTTTTCACGGCGCTAGTTAATATGGCAAAAGGCCAAATTACTCTGGGAGGGGACTTTAATCTCGCATTAGACCCAGCACTAGACAGATCCCCCCCAACGAAACCTGGCCCTCTGAATTCTAGACACCAGGATGTCAGAACTCTTAAAAGAGGCCTCCTCTCCATTAATTTGGTAGATACCTGGAGGGAGTTGAACCCCCAGACCATTCATACTCAGGTATCGACTATATTTTCCTGAGTGCGAGCCTGATTCCTCAGGTTTCTGACTCAAATCTTCACAGTACCTGATCGGATCACGCTTCTGTAGATTCCACAATCGCAAATCTGAATAGAAGGAGGCCCAGGGTGACCTGGAGATTGAATGAATCTCTACTCAATGTCCCTGAGATACAAGGGGCAATCAATAGGGAGATAGAAGCTTTCTTCCTGACTAACACGGGCACTGTGTCATCATTGGCAGTATTGTGGGAGGCGCACAAGCAACGATTAGGGGCTGTCTTATTTCTCTGGCTTCAAATAGGAAGAGAGCCAGACAGTTAAGGATCAATACCCTCCAGGCCAAAATTGATACTCTCTCTGTGCTGCATAATAAGAACCAGTCCATGGCCACCTTGCAAACTCTCAAAGAATCTAGAGCTGAGCTCAATGTTTTTTTTTTTCAACTTTCATTTTTATTAGGTTTTACACATTTTACATTGTATCACAAACCATTGTATAATACCACGATGTAAATTAATTGAACATCCGCAGTGTATCTGGGGCAACATTTAAACATAAGACTGACTTGACAGACTACATGTACACATCAGACGAAACAAACAAAACTTACTCTAAGGATCCGCGCTGCGGGTATACCCGCGTCCAGCGCATCCTTACCTTTTTCTCAGGCCATTCAGGCTCCCCGGCGGCATTCCCCACTTCTGGCTGCTTTCCCTGCACCTCCTGTCCACGCGCGTCAGCCCTACAGGCGCGCGCGCGCACCCAAGCCGCCATTGGTTGCCGCCTCCGCTGACGTGGCACTCGCTCCTTGCGTGTCACTGCTCGGGTCCCGTCAGCTCCACCTCCCCTCTTCTCCCTCCTTACCTGACCCTTCCCCTGTCCGTCCCTCTGATCCTCCCCTTCTTCTCTCTGCTCCTGGATCCTCTGGTGCACCTTCCCCATGCTCCACCTCCTCGGACGTCACGTACATGCCTGGCACGCCCCTTCCCCATCTGCCTTGCCTCTCAGGTCCTCCTTCCCTTTCTGTCCCTTCCCTTGTCTGTCCCTCTGTTCCTCCCCTCACTCCCATTGGTTTCAAACTTCCTCACTCTGCTCTCCTATTAGGTTCCTCTTCGGGCCGCTCCTCCGTCACTCCCCTTTCTCTGATTGGTCCCAGCCCCCTATATAATCGCTCTTCTCCATTTCTCTTTGCTCTGCATAGCTTCTGTACCTTGGTGCTGTCTGCTGTTGTCTGGCCTCTCATGTCTTTTCAGTGCTGCTCCTGTCCCTGGAATCTTTGCTGACCTACTATGCTGCTCTCTCCACTCCACGACCCAGGCTTACGGACAATCGATTACGCTGCCCTCTCCAACTCACGACCCTTGGCATACGAACGTAACCCTTCTACGCTGGAGCTGTCAAGTACGGTATCATTTACATTCTTGTTACCCGGACCACCTACGCTACTACCACACTCTGCCGTGCCCCCGTTTGCTGCTAGGTGTGTGGTTTTACCCTTTCCACCTCAGTCCCGGGGCCTCGTCTGGCTTGTGGGCAGGCCGAGCGTTACATTATGCAGAGTCCAACAGACCCAGACCCCCCTGAGGTGGAAGATACCTTAACCACCATTTCCAAACACTTTAATTTTTTGGACAACCAAGTCTCCACTCTTAACCAGCAAGTTAATATCCTCTCTCTTCAGATTCCCCAGGGTAGTGTCCCCACGTCTTCCTCCATTGTATCCCGTGAAGGATCAGGTCTCTCTGACTTGCGGATACCTACCCCCAGTAAATACGCCGGAGATCCGCTTGCATGTCGCGGTTTCTTGAACCAGTGCGAAATACAATTTGAGCTGTCACCTTCTCGCTTCCCCACGGATCGTACTAAGGTAGCCTACGTGTACTCCCTCCTCACCGGAGATGCCTTAGCCTGGGCCTCACCAATCTGGGAACTGAAACCCGAACTCACTTGCAATTATGCCAATTTCAAAAGAGAATTCCGATTAGTGTTTGACACTCCTGGACGCAGTGATATGGTGGCATCTTCTTTGTTCCATATTTCGCAGGGTCGGAGATCAGTGGCGCGTTACGCTCTGGAGTTCCGGACTATTGCAGCGGAGATGGACTGGAACAATGGGGCTCTCTCCGCCGCCTTCTGGCAAGGGCTTTCGGAGACCCTAGGATGAATTGGCGGCTCATGAGAGGCCATCCTCCCTAGAGGCCCTGATCGCTCTCTGCGTTCGGGTGGATCAAAGACTTCTGGAGAGGCGGGCTGAACGCCACCGTTCTCGTACTGCTACTTCTCTGTCCTCTAATTCCAGATCTCCTCTTCCTGCACTGCCCGCACTGGAAGCCCTGGAACCCATGCAACTGGGCACACTTCACCTCCCTTCTATGGAGTGATTATGTCGGAGGAATGAGGGGCTGGGCTTCTATTGTGGTTCTCCTGGGCATATCCTACCACGCTGTCCTTCGAAGCCGGGAAATGCGAACGCCCAGTGAGGTATGGGGGAGTCTCACTGGGTACCATCCTCTGCTTCTTCTCTTAACTCACAGCGTCTCCCTAAACGTCTCCTACTGTCGGTGCTCCTTAAGCACGCGAATATCCAGACCCCTGCTAAGGCCTTCCTTGATTCCGGTTTCGGAGGAAATGTCATAAACCAGGCGTTTGCTACTCAGCATGACATTCTGTAAGGTCCGGGGGAACACCTCTTTCCCTAAGGGGGTTCCTCCCGCGACTTTGCTTACCCGACACGCTCAGGCTCTGCTGTCTCGCCGCTGCTAGCAGCATCCTCCTTCCTCTTCACTGATCCCCGCGGTGGTTGCAGAACGCGCGCATGCGTGCGCAGGACAACGCACTTTTACGTCCTCCTGCAGGAGGAGCTCCCGCCCCCAGCTCAGGCCGCGCGTACCTCTCCCGCGCGGCGCACACGCCTGATGCGCGTGCACCGCCCACAAGCCTCGCGTCAAGCTATCAGCTGTGGCAATCTTTCCTTCACCAATCCCTATCTTCCTTGGGGCCGCTCCCCCATCACTCCCCCTCTTCCTATTGGTCCTTCCTCCTATTTATACCCTGCTCAGCCATTCCTTCTTTGGCTGAGCATAGCTTTGTGTGACCTGTGTTATCCACGGTCGTGCCTGCCTTAGTTCTTGTCTCTTTCTCTTCCCTAGTGATCCCTTGTGTACCGAACTGGCTTGGCTGTGGACCCACTCTGGACTTCGACCCTTGGCTTACCCTCTGACCTCCCAAACTCTCCGACCCTTTACCTCGGCTTACGGATTCCGACCTAGCCCCCGGCTCTGGACCCCAGGCTCTCGGTACCGACTATTCTTCTGGAACTTCCTTATACATCCGGCGAGTATCTAAACTTCATCTTATACTCCCGCACAGTTCCGGACACCTACCATCCACTTTCCAGGCGTGTCCCCGTCCCCACAAGACGTCTCCCTTCCGGACGTCTATTCGGAGTTCCTGGATGTCTTCAGTAAGGCCAAATCCGAGGAGCTTTCCAGGCGTGTCCACGTCCCCACAAGACGTCTCCCTTCCGGACGTCTATTCGGAGTTCCTGGATGTCTTCAGTAAGGCCAAATCCGAGGAACTTCCCCCTCATCGCCCTTTCGACTGTCCGATAGACTTAATTCCGGGCTCCATTTCCCAAAGCCAGGTCTTATCCATTGTCTTTGCCGGAGACTGAAGCCATGTCCCAGTATATCTCAGAAAACCTTGCTAAGGGCTTCATTAGGAAATCTAGTTCTCCCGCTGGAGCAGGATTCTTTTTTGTAAAGAAAAAGGATGGGACGCTTCGCCCCTGCATCGATTTTCCTGGCTTGAACAAAATTACCATAAAAAATCATTATCCTTTGCCTCTTATTCCGGAGCTCTTCGATAGACTGCAAGGCGCGACCATTTTCTCCAAACTTGACCTAAGAGGAGCATACAACCGGATTCGCATCCGCAGAGGAGATGAATGGAAGACCGCGTTCAACACACGCAGTGGTCATTATGAGTACCTGGTGATGCCGTTCGGGTTGTGCAATGCCCCTGCAGTCTTCCAAGACTTTATGAACAAGGTTTTTCGTGACCTATTGAACTCTTGTGTAATTATCTACTTGGATGATATCCTCATCTTTTCTAAGACCCTCGAAGAACACATTCTTCATACCAAGCTGGTGCTCTCTCGTTTACGGGCTAACAAACTCTATGCCAAGATGGAGAAGTGTGTCTTTCATCAATCCTCTACTGCCTTCCTGGGGTACATTGTCTCGGATCTAGGCTTCACCATGGATCCGGAGAAGCTCAATTCCGTACTCGAACGGCCTCAACCTAACTCCTTAAAAGCGATTCAGCGTTTCCTCGGCTTCGCAAACTATTACAGGAAGTTCATCGCTGGCTTTTCTACTTTGGTGGCACCCATCACGGCCCTTACCAAAAAGGGGGCCGATCCGTCCTCATGGCCATTGGAAGCCACCCGGGCCTTTGAATCTCTTAAAAGAGCCTTTGTCTCAGCTCTGATCCTGCGATATCCCATCCCCATCATCCCCTTTACTTTGGAAGTTGACGCCTCCGACGTAGGAGCTGGTGCGGTTCTCTCTCAAAGGACTACTCCCGAAGACAAATTACACCCCTGTGGGTTTTTTTCTAAAAAAAATTCTTCTGCAGAAAGAAGAGAGAGACATCTCCTGGAAGGAACCAAAGAACCCATTTCCATCCTGACGGACCACAAGAATCTATCCTACATTGAAGGCGCTCGTCGCCTTGGTCCTCGTCAAGCTCGTTGGGCCCTGTTCTTTTATAGGTTTAATTTCACCATCTCTTATATTCCTGGGACTAAGAATATCAAAGCGGATGCACTTTCCCGCCAGTTTATCACTGAGGAGAAGTCTCAAGATATTCCGGAGAATATTCTACCCCCCCCAGTTGTTTATTGCTGCCGCTTCTTTTGACATTCTAGACAAGATTCTGGAATCCCAGACTCAGGTTCCCGAAGGGTTGGAAGTTCCTGATGGTCGTATTTACGCGGCTCCACGTTTTCATCTCAAAATTCTGGAATGGGGCCATTCCTCCAGATCTGCTGGCCATCCCGGCTTTAAGAAGACCAATGATTTAATTCGACGAACCTTCTGGTGGCCCAACATGTCGAAGGATATCAGAGCTTTCACCTCTTCATGCCCAGTCTGTGCACAAAATAAATCTGTCCGTCAAAAACCTTCTGGTCTTCTTCTATCCCTCCCGGTACCGGATCGTCCGTGGAGTCACATTTCTATGGACTTCATCGTGGATCTTCCCCCATCTAATGGCATGACTACCATTCTCGTAATTGTCGACAGATTCTCCAAGCAAGCTCATTTTATTCCCCTCAAGGATCTCCCCAATTCCAGTACTTTGGCCGACATTTTTGTAAAGGAAATCTTCCAAATCTCATGGTGTCCCGTGGTCCATTGTTTCAGATCGGGGTACGCAATTTGTTTCTAAATTCTGGCGTGCATTTTCCCAGAGGTTGGGCATTACCCTTCTTTTCTCCTCAGGCTACCATCCCCAAACTAATGGGCAGACCGAATGTACTGTATGAACCAATCCTTGGAACAGTATTTACGTTGTTTTTCTTCGGACTCTCAGGATAATTGGGCTGAGTTACTCCCTTGGGCTGAATTCGCGATCAACTCTATTAAGAACGAGTCTACCCAAGAATCACCGTTTTTTTATTAACTACGGATTTCACCCTACTCGTCTTCCCATGCATCCTTCCAGGTCCGGAGTTCTGGCAGCAGATGAGAGGGTTTCTTCCTTACAGGAGTCATGGAAAAGGATTCAAGCAGTTCTTCAAAAATCCGTGCTAAGGCAGAAGAAACAAACAGAAAGGCTCCGTCAGGAGGGCCATAAGTTCATCCCTGGAGAGAAGGTCTGGCTTTCTTCAAAAAATATCAAATTGAAGGCCCCATCCCCTAAATTGTCTCCCAGGTTCCTGGGCCCTTTTTCTCTTCTGAAACAGATTAACCCTGTGGCCTATCAACTCCAACTGCCTCCATCTATGAAGATTTCACCTGTCTTCCACGTTTCCCTTTTGAAACCTTTTATTCAAGGCAAACGGTTCGCCCACCCCTCCCTTCAACCTCCTCCTCCCATTGTACCTGACACTCCAGGGGCAAACTCCAATTTTTGGTCCACTGGAAGGGACACGGACCTCAGGATCGTTAATGGGTTTCACATTTAGATGTTCATGCTCCTTCCCTACTTAGACGTTTCCACCCAAAATTTCCCCTCAAACCATGGTTGGTTCATCCGGAGTCCGACCCTCGAGGGGGGGGGGGGGTACTGTAAGGATCAGCGCTGCGGGTATACCCGCGTCCAGCGCATCCTTACTTTTTTCTCAGGCCATTCAGGCTCCCCGGTGGCATTCCCCGCTCCTGGCTGCTTTCCCTGCACCTCCTGGGCGATCGCGCACCCAAGCCGCCATTGGTTGGCGCCAGACGCCTGACTCCGCTGGCGCGGCAAATGCTCCTTGAGTGTCGCCGCTCGGGTCCCGGTAGCTCCACCTCCCCTCTTCTCCCTCCTTACCTGACCCTTCCCCTGTCCGTCCCTCTGATCCTCCCCTTCTTCTCTCTGCTCCTGGATCCTCTGGTGCACCTTCCCCATGCTCCGCCTCCTCGGATGTCACGCACATGCCTGGCACGCCCCTTTCCCATCTGCCTTGCCTCTCAGGTCCTCCTTCCCTTTCTGTCCCTCCCCTCACTCCCATTGGTTTCAAACTTCCTCACTCTGCTCTCCTATTAGGTTCCTCTTCGGGCCGCTCCTCCGTCACTCCCCTTTCTCTGATTGGTCCCAGCCCCCTATATAATCCCTCTTCTCCATTTCCTCTTTGCTTTGCATAGCTTCTGTACCTTGGTGCTGTCTGCTGTTGCCTGGCCTCTCTTGTCTTTTCAGTGCTGCTCCTGTCCCTGGAATCTTTGCTGACCTCCCTGGATTTGACCCTTGCTTTGAACTCTACTATGCTGCTCTCTGGAATCCTTTGGACCTTGCTTTGAACTTCTACGCTGCAGACCTCTACAAGGACACCTTGGACACGGCACATGGACTAACTACTACGCTGCTCTCTCCACTCCACGACCCAGGCTTACAGGCAATCGATTATGCTGCCCTCTCCAACCCACGACCCTTGGCATACAAACTTAACACTTCTACGCCGGAGCTGTCAAGTGCGGTATCATTTACATTCTTGTTACCCCGACCACCTACGCTACTACCACACTCCGGCCGTGCCCCTGTTTGCTGCTAGGTGTGTGATTTAACCCTTTCCACCTCAGTCCCGGGGTCTCGTCTGGCTTGTGGGCAGGCCGAGCGTTATACTTACATGACCGGGACAGGACCGTGGGAGACACTAGGGGAGGGGGGGGGGGAGCGGAAAGGCGCAGCCCTGGTTGGTATGTTTGCTTCTTTCTGCGTTCCAGGACTTTGATTCAGCTACCACAGCTCTTTGGGAGATCGTCACTTAACCATGGGGCAGGACCTACCTGACTCGTTACTATGTGGTCGTGGATCCTGTTGTGTCAGAGGAGAACGCATCTAATACTATTAATGCTAAATTGTGTCTGCACTTATCCCCGGGATGTCCGTCTGGGCGAGCCATGGTACCTAGACTTTTAGAAAATTTGGGCCAGTGTCGTTGACCCAGCTAGTCAACTGTTCCATCTGACAGACATGCCAAATTCTATTTCTGATTCTGGGAATTATTGGTAATTCAGCTTGTTTCCACAATGCTGCGATCTCACACCTTGTGGTGGTTGCAAAATGCGCAACCAATGTGTGTGTCGCATTCGACATTCCCTGCATCCGTCTGCCCACAAGGAACAACCACGGATCCAGGGGGATTTCAAACTGGAGTATCTTTTGAAGCCATTCTCTAATATGTTCCCAAATCGGGACCCCTTTTGGGCAAGACCACAGCATGTGTTTTAAGTCAGCGATCACCCCGCACTGTTTTGGGCAGACGGGGAGTAACCCCTGACAAATTTGTATAGTTTTAGTTTGGTATGGTACAAACGCATGAGGACTTTGTATGCGTTCTCCTTTAACGTTGTGCAGATTGAACTCTTAGCTGCTGCCTGCAGGATCCGGTCCCAGTCTTTGTCCTCTAAAGTCTCCCCTAGATCTGTTTCCCACTGTCTCATATATTTAAGTCGCTGTGTGTTTGGCGTCTCAGGACAGACTACTTCCCTGTACATCCTAGATGTTAGTCCCCTCGTGTCTGTATCTCTGGAGCACAGCTGTTCAAAATTAGTCCTTGCTGGGCGGATTGGGAATTTGTTATAAAAGGCCCTGCTCTGGAGGAACCTAAAGAATTCAGAATTTGGTATATTTTTTTCTGCTTTGATCTGCTCAAATGTTTTGATAAATTTCCGTCCCTCCAGATCTTTTAACCGGGTATATCCCGCCTGTATCCAATGCCCCCACTTATTGATAGACATTCCTGGAGCAAAGTCCGGTTCCCCAATATCGGGGTCATCAGGGAGTCTTTGTTGGTTAAGTGGTAACGAAATTTCACAGACTCCCATACCGCCAACGAGCTCGCCACGGTCCGCAGCAGCATTCCTGCTGTATTCCAGCATTTTTTGGAACGCCAGATTAAATTGTGCAATGCTACTGGTGCGCAGCACTCTTTTTACAGTGCCACCCATCTCCGCTTGTTTGGGTCTGAATGCAACTGGACAATTTGACACAATTGAGCCTTTTTGAAATATGCCAACAAGCAAGGTAACGCTAACCCCCCCTTCATCGTTGGCCTCTTTAGGATGCCTTTCGTAATTCTTGGGCATTTTTTATTCCAAATAAATTGTATAATTTGTGACTGCAGTGAGAGGATGTCAGCTTGAATTATGGGTATTGGTAGGGTTTGAAACAAAGAATTCTTGGGAGGAGATTCATTTTTATACTATGAATTCTTCCAAACCAGGAAATACCGTAACCCGCCCATACCCTGAGATCCTCTCCCAGTGTCTTGAGCAATTTAGGATAATTAGCTTTATATAAGGAATTATAATCATTTGAGATATACCCCTAAATATTTGATAGCGGAGGTTTGCCATTTAAAATTAAAGTTCAGATGTATTAATTTTTCTACTTGCTTTGGTAGATTGATATTGAGGGCTTCTGATTTAGTCTGATTGATTTTAAACCCCGAAATTTGGTTGAATTTTCCTAGGATCGCGAAGGTATTGGGCAGAGAGGTAAGAGGTTTTGACAGCGTCAGGATCACGTCATCCGCGTAAAGTGCAATCTTATATGCCTGGTCTTTTACTGTTATACCTGCAATATCCGGACATAATCTAATGTGGGCTGCCAGGGGCCCTATACAGAGGGCGAATAATAGTGGTGACAAGGGGCATCCCTGCCTCATCCCGCTATGGATACTGAATTGTTCAGATGGGAATCCCTGATGCCTTACTTTCGCCGTGGGTCCCTTATATAATGCTAAGATTGCGCTTAGCAGGCGTCCTCCAAAGCCAAACGCTCCTAGAGTCTCTCTTAGGTAAGGCCAGTCTATACGGTCAAAGGCTTTCTCTGCGTCCAGACTTAATACCATTGAGGGGATCTTTTGCTTTTTGGCCAAATCAATCAAATCAATTATTCGTCTGGTATTGTCTGCCGCCTGTCTGCCTCCGATGAACCCTACTTGATCCGGGTGTATCAACTTGGGAAGGACGTTACCCACCCTGTTGGCTAACAGTTTAGAGAAAATTTTGATATCCGTGTTAATCAGGGAAATGGGCCGGTAGCTCTTACAGTCTGCTGGGTCCTTGCCAGGTTTATGGATGAGAGATAGACGTCTGGAGCATCTGTGCCGGAAAGGAGGCCCCTGCGAGTATTTCATTAAATAATTTCAGTAAATGAGGAGCTAGGATCTTAATATATTTTTTATAGTATAGATTTGAAAAGCTATCTGGGCCCGGAGCTTTATCTGGCTTGAGTGTCTTTATTACCTCAACTAGCTCCTCCATCTTGAAATCCTCTTGTAATATTAATCTTTCCTCTCTGCTCAATATGGGTAATTGTGCCTCCTTTAGAAAAGCCTTCAGACCCTCTTCTGTTTTTTTTGAGAGGCTAACCTTATCTCCATTATAAAGAGTCTCATAAATCGTTTAAATTCGGCCACGATCCCTTTAGGGCTGGAGGTAAGGTCCCCTCCTTGTGTACGAATAGATGAAATTTGATAATTTGGAAGCTTGTTTCGTAGCTTATTGGCAAGTAGAGTATCTGGCTTGTTGGCTTTGTCGTAAAACTTACGCTTAGACCAAGCCAGCTCCTTCTCGGCCTGGGAGGATAGCACTAGATTAAGTTTAATTTTGGTGTCAGAGAGCTCCTTCAGAGTATCCCCTTGCTTGTTTTCTTTGTGAAGGGCAGTGAGCTCTGCCAATCTCTCCTGCAGCTTTTTTATCTGACTCTCTTTTTCGTCTAGCAGCCAAATTCATCAGAATTCCCCTGAGGGTAGCTTTATGGGCCTCCCATAACGTGGTGTGTGTTGATACACTACCCTCATTGGTCCTAAAATATTCCTTCACCTTTTCCCCGATCTCTTCTTCTGTTGCTGGATTTTTCAGCAGAAGCTCATTAAGTTTCCAGTTTGCTCCGGGTCTGTCTATTGAGCTTATATTGCACCGCAGCTCTACCGGTGCGTGGTCCGACCAAGAAACGTCGTAAATTCCTCTATGGGAGACCACTGGAACCATTCTATTTGACACTAGGAAGTAGTACTACTGTATCTGTTATGTGGGTGCGAAAAAAAGGTATATTCCCTTATTCCTGGATGTTGTTCTCTCCAGATGTCCACTATCTGACAGTCCCTTAATCCCGGGACTAGTGTTAGTACGTCTTGTCTATGGGATTGGTTAGTTCTTGTGCATCTATCTAAGTGTGGGTCTAATACGCGATTCAGGTCTCCTGCGAGAATAATATTGCCGCTCGATACTTTTTGTAGTTTGGTGAAAAAGGCCTTAAAAAATTCCGGAGCTTGCTCACATGGGGCATAGATGGAAGCTAGTGTAAGCGCCTGACCCTGTAGGGTTCCTGTCAGAATAAGGTATCTGCCGTCTGCGTCTGTGTATATTTTGTCAACTTGAAGCACTAGTCTATTATGTATCAGGATGGCCACTCCCCTTTTCTTTACTGCTGCTGAGGCCAGATAGAATGTCCTAAAGTTTTTATCCATGTATTTTGGGTGATTTTGTCTGGAGAAATGTGTTTCCTGTAGGAGGATAATATCTGCCTTCTTACGGCCGTAATCTCTGAATGCAACTCTCTTCTTAATTGGGCTATTGAATCCCTTTACATTATGTGTAATAATCACTATTTCATTACTCATCTGTACATGTCAACTGCCGTGCTTCAAAGTCAAGTTGAGTTCTTGTGCTGCCGTCTCTTTTTGTCGTACGCCTTTCTCCTGATCTTCTCATCTCCAATCTGCTGGTAGTCAGGTCGGCTGGGGGGTAGGTAGACACATAGGGGGGCTGGGTATAAAACAAAGACAACCACATTAAACACAAACGTATTGCCCTTGGTGCCGGGGCGCATGCGCCTCGGTCCTAGGTTCATTGCCCTTGGTCGCGGACTATCAGGGGTGGGTCTAACCCAGGTCTTGTCCCCTACTCCTCCCTCCTTAGTCCCCTCAGACCAATGGACTTTGTCGGTGTTCCGGGGGTATCTCCCCTTTTCCTCCGACCGTCGGCACATACGGACTTCGTGGCAGGGCCTCTCATCCTTACCCCCTGCCCGCCCCTAAAGTTGCCTATAAATAAAACCTTCCTCAACGATTGCTGTTTTTAACCGGTCGTCGTCTTACTCCCTTGCTGCGGAGATGGAATTAACTTCTTACTCAGGGCTGTCTTGATGACCTCCCTCTTAGGCATGGGATCATCCTTGTCGATCGCCTACCTCACCTCATCTGTTGAGAGACTATACAGACTTGTGGTATACTTCAATTGTGTGAAACTTGGATGTGAGATGAGGTGTCAAATAACATAAACACTTACACGGCCTTGTGTAAATGCTTGCACATCAAGGTATCTTTGCTTAGATGTTTCTCTCTTCTGTCTTCTTTCCCTTGTGCTTTTCTTCTCCTCTCGGTGTGCTGTAAACGTCTCTGGTCTTTTCCACAGGAATGGGTTGTGATGTTGTCCTCGGAGTTAAATGAAATAAAAACAAATGGATGAGGGACAAGACAGAATATATGAAATATATGTCTGGGATAGACAACTGAATCTAAATTAAACAAGCAGGGGAATACTGCATCCACTCACACGGGCAAGCGTGAGTGATCTCTGGAGGGAGGTATCTTCCGCCAATAGACCCCCCACTGCCGGGCTCCACGTGCCCCACCGGTTCTTTGCACCAAAACAATAGGGGTGAGGGGCCAAGGGGGGTTAAAATGTATCCCCGTTAGGTCAACAATAAACTCACACGGCCAAGTGGTGAGTATAGACTCAAATTGGTATCTCTTCCCCCCTCTCTTGAGCATCAAATTCAAACCTTCAACTGGTGTTGTAATGATCACTCAGATAGTGCCAGGTTTACACGATAGTACACAAGGGTACCGTCAGAAGCAGGAAGAAGGAGCAAAGCCTACCACCCGGAGCGGAGAGTTTGCTGCGCACCTGAGTATCCGACGAACATTTTCTGATAGATTGGCTGTGTATTTCAGCTCTTAAGTCATTTTGACTAAGTGCTTTTTAAATGTTGTGTTGGGACGTTGCCTGTTGGTGTTATAAATATCAAGTTTTTTCACCCTTGTACCCTTGTGTACTATCGTTATGAACCTGGCACTATCTGATGATCATTATAACACCAGTTGAAGGTTTGATTTGAATTGATGCTCAGAGAGAGGGGAGAGAGATACCAATTTGAGTCTATACTCACACTTGGCCGTTGTGAGTTATTGTGGACCTAAGGGGGATACATTTAACCCACTTGGCCCCTTCACCCCTATTGTTTTGGTGCAAAAGAACGGTGGGGCACGTGGGAGCCCGCAGTGGGGTGCTATCAAAGATACCTCCCTCCAGAGATCACTCACGCTTGCCCGTGTGAGTGGATTGCAGTATCCCTGCTTGTTTAATTAGATTCAGTTGTCATCCCAGACATAATTTCTATATTCTGTCTGTCCCTCATCCATTTGTTTTATTTCATTTAAACTCCGAGGACAACATCACAACCCATTCCTGTGGAAAAGACCAGAGCGCTTTACAGCACACAGAGAGAAGAAAAGCACAAGAGGAAAGAGACAAGACAGAGAGAAACATCTAAAGCAAGATACCTTGATGTGCAAGCATTTTACACAAGGCCGTGTAAGTGTTTATGTTATTGACACCTCATCTCAATCAAGTTTACACAACTATTGAAGTATCACACAAGTCTGTATAGTCTCTCAACCTGTGCTCCCCCATTTTTTGTCTGTTTTCCATGTACCAAGGATCCTGGATAGGTCCTTTTTGGGGTTTTGAGCAGCAGGAAGAGTTTCGGAAGTAGAGGGGACCTTTAGTACTCTTTAAGGTTGTATTGTTTAATTACAAAGATTACATCACCCCATTAATAATCATTACTAGGTAGCGCCCGGGCTTTTCTGTACATCACTCTCACCTCATCTGTGTCAGCTCCCTCTCCTCTCTCTTACTGGCCTTATTATCTATTTATTACCTATATTGTCCTATCTGACTACGGCTCTTGTTCTATCTATTTTTGGTCTTATACTCTACTTGCTGTCTTCTCCTTCTCTATCTGTCTTGGGCTTTATTACTATCTTATCTATCCTCTCATCGCTTGTCTGATCACTGTTTTCCGTTTGTCTGTCTAATCTAACTTTCCCCTTATATTGTCCTCAGAACCCTCTTTATCCTTGACCTTACGGCTTCTTTTCATTCTTCTTTATCTATCCCTCTCACTTCCCTCTATCAACTTTCACTATTCTCTTTACCTTTTTCTCCGTTTAATTTCCTAACGTCCTTCTTCCTCTGCTGTCCTTTTCTTACCCCCTTCTTTTACTTCTCCCTACCTCTATATACTACCCTTTCCGTGTTCCTTCTTTTCTTCTCTGTCTCCGTTGTAGCCATCTTATCTCTCAGCCTGCTTAGCCCTCTGTATGCACTTCCCCCTTCTCTCTGCTACCTCACTTTCTTCCCTTCCTCTGAACCTAGTTATAACACTTCTTTTCTCCGTTCTTCTCCAACGCCTCCCGCCCTCTTACGTTACCTACTTCGCTTTTCTGACTTGCTTAATTCCACCTTCGATCTTTCTGTGTTTTTGCACTTAGTCTCACTCTCTTAAAATAGCCTGTTCCCTTCCAATTCCTTAACCCCAACTCTGTCTCCCATCACTTCTTTTTTTCATCATCCTCTCCGAATACCCTATCTTCTATGCTTGCAATCTATATGAGGCCTTCTCTAAATTATCAAGCAGCATCCTTAACGCTTCTTTGTGTCCTGGCTGCTGGGCTTGCTAGTGTCCACTTGTCTCCGCCTGTGTTCCCATCTGTTTTTGCAGCGCCACGCTCCTTCTGGAAGTGTTCCTCTGCGTCCGGCGCTCGTCTGTGACACATCCTCTGTCGGGCCGCTACTTCCGCCTTCTCCAAGATGGCCGCCGATCGACTTCCTTTTCTTGATGACGTATATCCGTTCGCCGCCATCTTGGATTGCGACTCTGTACCAGACGGAAGCAGGTTCTCCCGCTCTCCTTGCTTGACCTTCTCTTCCGTTTCTTTGCGTTTCAGTCTGGCTCTTCATTTGCCATCGTGCCATCGCCATTTTACATCAGCCGCCATGTTCCAGCCACGAGGTGAGGGAGCCCAAAACATGCCACATGGTGGGGTAGTCATCTCTTTTGCTCTTGGACAGTCTCTGAGTCTACCGCTGTGGAGGGATTTCGTTTTGTCGGATAGTTAATTTTCTTGGCATATCAACAGGTAACTGTGTAACTGAAAAACTGTTAAACTTGATAACTTTATTGTAACTTTTTCTACCAAAGATGTCCACATTTATTGTTTCATCCTTTATCTGATCTTGAAGTTTGCGGGCTTCCAACTGATGTCCAGGTAGGATCTGGCATCGCTGCCTCCTCTGCTTCATTGTTGGTGTTCTCTCTTAGTCCCAACTTTAGCAAAAATCTTCTTCTGGCTCTCTCATGGATATTGCTTTCACATTTCGGACGGGAAGGTCCATCGATAACTTATGGCTTTGTCTCGCAGCACTTTCGTTATGGGCATTAGGCTTCTCCGCCTCGCTAGCGTGGTCGGGGAAATATCTTGGTATATAGCTAGGCGCACACCTTCAAACTCTACCGAAGGCAAAGCTCTTGTTTTTTGTAATACAGCCTCTCTGGTGATGTAATAGTGCAGCCGCACTATGATATCTCTGGTCAGTGGTCTAGCTCGCAGGGCTCTGTGGCACCTGTCCATTTCCAGCTTATTCTTTGGATAGTCAGAGAAAAGGCTTTCCATCCATCTAGATACAAAATCCTCAGTCTCCAATTGCTTCAGGGATGCCTCTAATTCTGATATTGTTTCACCTGTCCCTATTTTCTGCGTCCTCCTGTCACTCTCTGATTTCATTAATTTGTTGTTGTAGGTCTCCTGTCTTCTTTTCATTCCTTTTGGCCGCCTTTGTTATGAGATCTAGCTGTGTCTATCTTTCCTGTCCTCTCCCTCAGTACACTGACCTCCTTTTTTAATTCTTTGATTTCTGCTTGAAGAAGCGTCTTCAGGTCAGTATATAATCTTTTAAAATCGCATCTCCGTACTGGGAGTAGTTCCTGAAAAATCGCCATCCCCCTCTTCCCCTTCTGCTTCAGAGCCTGTGTTGGAGATCGTCGCCATTTCTGCAGCCGCAGCACTTGCTCTTTCTTGATCCTCTGAAATATTCAGGTAGCCCCTTCTTCCTTGGGGTTTTATTTGGTTTCTTAGACATCCTTGAGTCTTGATGTTTTTAAACTGATTGCTGTAAAATTGAGGGTTTTATATCTGTTATGTGTGGAGCGGGGCTCAGAGCTGTCGGGTTACACAACCATGCTCAGTCACCGCGCATGCGCCTCTTCCAGCTCAATATGTTTTTAACTGCTAAAGCAGAGCAGTCCCTCAATTGGTCAAAGAGAAAGTTCTTCGAGAAAGCTAATAAAGCAGACTCCCTCTTGGCAGCCAAATTACAAAATAGACGCCCCCCCCCCATAGTATTCAATCATCAGGCTCCCTAACTTGTAATCCAGAAACAATAGTGGGTGAATTCCAAGATTACTACTCCAAACTGTATAATGCGAAAAAGTAGTACACGATGCACATTCAGAGGCTATATTAGTATTGTGTTGTATGTCTTTATTTATATAGCGCCATTAATGTACATAGCGCTTCACAGTAGTAATACACGTGGTAATCAAATAAATAACAGATAATATAAATAACAGATCATGGGAATAAGTGCTTTAGACATAAAAGTACCATTAAGGAAGAGGAGTCCCTGCCCCGAGGAGCTTACAGTCTAATTGGTAGGTAGGGAGAACGTACAGAGACAGTAGGAGGGAGTTCTGGTAAGTGCGTCTGCAGGGGGCCAAGCTTTATGTATCATGTATTCAGAATATCCACAGTGCTATTCATATGCTTCTTTAAGCAAGTGTGTCTTAAGTTGGGTCTTAAAGGTGGATAGAGAGGGTGCTAGTCGGGTACTGAGGGGAAGGGCATTCCAGAAGTGTGGGGCAGTCAGTGAAAAAGGTTTAAGGCTGGAGAGGGCTTTAGATACAAAGGGGGTAGAAAGAAGACATCCTTGAGAAGAACGCAAGAGTCTGGATGGTGCATAACGAGAAATTAGGGTTGAGATGTAAGGAGGGGCAGAAGAGTGTAATGCTTTAAAAGTGAGGTGAAGAATGGAATGTGAGATGCGGGATTTGATCGGAAGCCAGGAGAGGGATTTCATGAGGGGAGATGCTGAGACAGATCTAGGAAAGAGTACAGTGATTCTGGCAGCAGCGTTTAGGATAGATTGTAGAGGAGACAGGTGAGATGCGGGAAGGCCGGACAGCAGGAGGTTACAGTAATCAAGACGGGAGAGAATGAGGGCCTGAGTCAGAGTTTTAGCAGTCGAGCAAAAGAGGAAAGGTCGTATCTTTGTTATATTGCGGAGGAAAAAGCGGCAGGTTTTAGAAATGTTTTGAATGTGAGGGGCGAATGTGAGAGAGGAGTCGAGTGATTTATCTCCACTCCGCCATGTTGCCCTTTCTATCGGAGGCCCAGCAAGAAGCTCTCAACCAGCAAATAACTTTGGAAGAAATTCAACTGGTAATTAAGAATTTAAAAGCGTCAAAGGCCCCGGGCCCAGATGGGTTCTCGAACCTTCATTATAAAAATGTTTGCAACTCCCTCTAGCTTCACCTGCTCGTGTTATTCAACGATATCATGGCAGATGCTGCCTTCCCCTCAAATATGTTGCAAGCCTCCATCTCTCTTATTCACAAAGAGGGAAAGGATCCCTCTGCCTGTGGGAGCTACTGCCCAATATCATTGATTAACACAGATATAAAAATATTTTCCAAGATATAGGCGAATAGATTGGTTAAGATTCTCCCCTCTTTGGTTCACCCAGATCAGGTAGGCTTTATCCCGGGCAGACAAGCCGCTGACAATATCAGGAGGATTATAGACCTAGATGTCCCCTCCATGTTGCTTAGCCTAGACGCCGAAAAAGCCTTTGATCGAATTGACTGGGTATATATGGAGGGGACATTGAAGGCTTTCGGTTTCTTTGGTGTTTTCCTTAAAGCAGTTATGGCCCTCTATTAAAGTCCCACAGCGATAGTCAAAAGCCAGGGCTTCTCTTCCTCCCAATTTGAGACAAAAAGTGGCATGAGACAGGGTTGCCCCTTATACCCCTTATTTTTGCCCTCTGTTTGGAGCCCCTAGCTGCACATATACGACAAAATCCAAATATCTCGGGTCTGGAGGTGGGATGTCAATCCTACAAACTGTCCCTTTTTGCTGACAATGTTATCGTAACGCTAACAACTCCGCCGAATCTGTTCAATGAACTTACCATTTTTAACAAACTATCCGGTTTTAAAATAAACAACAGTAAGTCAGAGGCCTTAAATATAAACCTAAGACAGGAGACAGTCAAATTAATCAAACTCAACTTTGATTTCAAGTGGCAAAAATCCTCTTTGAAATACTTGGGAGTGTTCCTGGCTAAAGACTATGACTCCCTCTACCAGGCTAACTACCCCAACATTTTGAAGATATTGAAAGCCGATCTTATGGTTTGGACCAAGTTTAATATAACTGGATAGGGAGAATCCAAATCGGTGAAGATGAACCTATTACCCAGGCTGCTCTATCTTTTTCAGACCCTTCCTATTCCTATTATACCATCGGACTTAGCTAAACTCCAATCTTTAATCTCCAAATTTATCTGGAACAATAAGAGACCCAGACTTAACCGCAGGCTACTAACTAGACCCACTAGTGCAGGCGGCCTAGCACTCCCCTGTCTTCTCTCATACTACAGAGCAGCTCAAGCCAGTCAATGGGTAGCCTGGCACGCCAACCCATTGCTCAGGAGATGGGTCTCCCTCGAGGCGCATTTTATACACTAAACCTCTATAGAAAAGATTCTATGTTTTCCCTCTCGGGTAGGTTTCTTGGCTCATCCCTCCTTGCCGACGATTACACACACTCTGAAAATGTGGGATAGGCTGAAGTTTAAGTACAAGCTTAGTAGTCCAAATTCGCTAATGACTCCAATCTATGGGAACAAGGATTTCCTTCCAGGGTGCTCCAAACAAATATTTATAAAATGGAGACAAGCAAATATCAATAGACTTTTTGACATTAGCCACGACTTTAAGATTACTCCTTTTGACAATCTTGTAAAAAATAAAGGAATCCCGCCGGGTGAGATTTTCCGATATCTCCAGATTAGGGCTTTCTATGACAAAGTTATGCCCACTGAATCTATTTCGCTGTTTGAAAAACTTTGCCTGGAAACAGACTCCCATCAGTTTGATCTCGAGATTATATAGCCAATTCTCCCTTCCAGTTGCAGAATCCCAGAATAAGCTTAGTTTTATGAAAAAATGGGAGATTGATCTACGGGAGAACCTAGAGCCTGACGATTGGGAAGCAGTGGCAAAAAGCGCTATTTGTTCAACTATCCGTGAGAACGCATATAAAGTTATGACTCGATGGTACAATACTCCAGAGAATATTGCAAAATATGTCCCAGGCTAACCTCCTCCCCCCCCCCTCCTGTGTGTCCCAAGGGATGCAGGGAGGTGGCCTCCCTTCTACATATGTGGTGGTCCTGCCCTCATGTGCAGGCCCTTTGGAGACAAGTGAAGTTTTGGATCCAACGGATTCTGGGTATGGAGATTCCCATGGACCCATGGTTGTTTTTACTAAACAAACCTCTTCAGCAACACTCTAGGTCTATATTTAAGCTAATAACTCATATTACCACAGCAACAAGATGCGGAATTGCGAGTCTTTGGAAGCAAAACAAACTTCCATCAATTCTGGCCATTAGAAATAAGGTGTGGTTCATTTGTATGATGGAAAAACGGACTAGTTTCCTTAAATGACACATCCCACAATTTCCAGAAGGTCTGGCTACCCTGGATAGCCCACGCAAGTAGTCCACACATAGACCTGGTTTCTTTAAGTCTATAGCCTCATGGACCAATTTATCACACCCACACCTCCCTACTAAAATTAGCCCAGAGGCTTCCCCGACACGGTCTACGGATCCCATTCATATATCTAGGCCTTTAGATTAGCCCTAATTCGGATGGAGAACCTGTCTAGCGTTGTCCATTTCACCCAAAATCTGCATGAAGTAATAAGAATTGTTGAATCACCATGATGCTGTTCCTCCCCCCCTCCTAATCCCACCCTTTTTTTTTTAATGTATCCCCACCCCTTCCCCTAACACCAATTTTGAATGCTCCTCTTTCTGTAAATATCTGCTTTAAAAAAAAAAAAAAAAAACAATAAAAACTTTGTGGAAATAAAACTGAGATAAGGAAGGTGGAATTAATTGGATGGGGGGGGGCTGTACATCACAGACGACGGGGGGGAAGAGGATGCTGGGGGGTGGGGGAGGTATGGGATGGTACATAGGCAGGGAGGACCATTACAACAAATTATGATAGAGTGTCAGAAACCCCATGTCTGCATTAAGTCCGCTTGTTTTGGTGTCAAAAAGTCTTATCATACTGAGCTCAAATGTTTTCCGTTCTTGGGTGCGTTTCAACATTCCATTGAGGATTTTGGTTTTTAAATCATTTATGGAATGATCTGGTAGTGAGAAATGAAGTCCCACTGGTGAGCAGTATCTTCCTTCTTCGTGGTGGAGTATAGAGTGTCTATGCATATTCATTCTTCCTTGAAGTTTTTGGCTGGTTTCCCTAATGTAGCATCCTTGATCACATTTGTTGCACTGAATCATATACACCACGTTCCTGGATGTACAGCTGTAGGATCCTTTAACATTGAGTGTTCTATTGCTGTGACTGGCTGTGGGATCTTGGCATATATGTTTGCAGAGTTTGCAGCGTTTGTTGTTGCACGGTTTTGTGCCATTATTAGTGTCTTTAAGTTCGTTGTGAAGTTTTCTGTTGACTCATTTCTGTTTGAGGTTTGGTGGTTGCCGGAACGCAAGAATGGGAGGTTTGGGAAAGATTTCTTTTAATGTCACATCCTCTTCCAGCATGGGTTGCAGATCTTTGATTATTTTTCGTATTCCCTCTAGGGTAGGGTTGTATGTGACCACTAGTAGTATGCGTGTGGTAGGTTCTCTCTGTCTGTATTGTAGCAGGTGTTCTCATGGGGATTTTAGTGCTGATGTAATAGTTCTGGCAATGGTCTTTGGTTTGTATCCCTTCTGTCTGAACGATTCGGTCAGGGTTGTGAGATGCCTGTTTCTGTCTTCATTGTCAGAGCATATGCGGTGGTATCTTATAACCTGGCTGTGTATGTTTGCAGCATACATGCAACGACACACGCGGGGTCTCTTGACAAGGCTTATTTATTCAGCCTTAAAACATACAGCACACAAAACAAAATAGCTTTTCTTCAGCAGAAAAAACAAAATAGCTTATCTTCAGCATGGCAAACAAAGCAGGTTCTCTTTAGCATGCAAACAAAACAGGTTTTCTTCAGCATGCAGGATACAACAGTTCATCAAAAAAATGTACTTTGCAAACAGACCTTATATCAGTAATCTCTTCAGTAACTCACTCCTGTCTCCTGGCCAGACAACAGCATGTGCGCACATCCTGGGGTTTTTAACACACCTTGATTAGGCAGCTGGGATTCAACTAATTGTCATGAGCTTCCCAGCTAAAGTTAACCTCACCACTGCTGCACTGCAGACTAAACATATGTCTGCCAGGCATATAGCTGGTGGCTTTTATTTACCCTGTCACATTCCTCCCCTGTTAGTGTGTGGCTGGGGCTACGCACGGCTGAAGCCCGACCATCCACCCCTTCTCTAGAAAAGAAATCAGCATTTGCGTTCTCTTTTCCTGGCCTGTGCTGAATCTCAAATGAGAAGGGTTGGAGGGCCATATACCATCTAGTTAACCTAGCATTGGAATCTTTCATACTATTTAACCACTTCAGTGGAGCATAGTCCGTCACCAGAGTAAAATGGACTCCTGCCAGGTAATGCCTTAAAGCCTCGATTGCCCACTTTACTGTGAGGCACTCCTTCTCAATCACTGAATAGTTTTTTTCCCTCGGGAACAATTTCCTACTCAGGAAAAGGATAGGGTGTTCAACTCCCTCAAACTGTTGTGAAAACACTGCCCTAGCCCTATCTCTGATGCATCCGTTTGCACTACAACAGGCCTGTTGAAGTCTGGGCTTCTAAGGATGGGACCCTCTGATAGACACCTTTTTATGTCCTCAAAGGCTCTCTGACACTCCCTTGACCATACCACTTGTGTAGGGGCACACTTTTTTGTGAGGTCTTTTAAAGGGGCTGCCACTTCCGAGTAGTTGGGAATGAACCGCCGGTAGTATCCTGCTAAACCCAGCAGAGAACGTACCTGCGTTTTTGTTTGGGGGGTCGGAACTTCTTTCAGGGCAACTAACTTGTCGGCTAGTGGCCTTACTTTTCCACCTCCCACTGCATACCCTAAGTATTTGGTTTTCGCCTTACCCAAGGTACATTTCTTAGGGTTGGCTGTGAGCCCTGCCTCTTAGAGATTTGAGGACCGCTTTCAGCCTATTTAGATGGGCCCGCCAGTGTTTACTATAAATGACAATGTCATCTAGGTAGGCCGCGGCATAAGTCCTATGGGGTCTCAGCACCTTATCCATGAGTCTCTGAAATGTGGCTGGGGCTCCATGCAGTCCAAATGGCATTGTCACAAACTGGTATAAACCCATGGGAGTGGCAAAGGCTGTTTTGCACTTCGACTTTTCCTCTAAGGGTATTTGCCAGTATCCTTTTGTTAAGTCCAGCGTGGATATATATTCCGCGTTACCAAGGGCGTCAATTAACTCGTCCACCCTTGGCATCGGATATGCATCAAACTTGGATACCGCATTGACCTTTCGGAGGTCCACACAGAATCTTACCTTCCCATCGGGTTTAGGGACCATAACTAATGGACTACACCACTCACTGCATGATTGCTCAATCACTCCTAAGTGTAACAATTCTTGTACCTCCTTCTCTACCAGGGCCCTACGACTTTCAGGCAACCTATAAGGACGGGAACGTACTTTTAGCCCAGGTGCTGTCTCGATCGCATGTGAAATTAAGTTAGTTTGCCCTGGTAAATCAGAAAAAACATCATGGAATTGTGTAATTATTGCTAACAAGTCCCCTTTTTGTTCAGAGGACAACTGTTTACCCATTGGGATTTTATCGTCACCCACGATGTTCTCCCGTGGAGGCTGAGGACCCAAGTCCATTTCCTCCTCCACCGGGTGGATGAATAGAGACCGCTGCATCTTCCAGGATTTCAGCAAGTTCACATGGTAAATTTGTTTACCCTTCCTTGACCCTGGTTGAGCGATCTCGTAATCCACATCACCCGTGCGGCGGAGTACTTCGAATGGGCCCTGCCATTTGGCCAGGAGTTTACTCTCGTAACTGGGTAATAACAACATCACCTGGTCTCCCGGGTGAAACACTCTCATGCGAGCATTCTGATTGTAATGTCTCTCCTGACGGTCCTGGGCTGATCTAAGATTCTCCCTAGCAAAATGGCCGACCACATCTAGGCGCTTCCTAAGGTCTAGTACATATTGCAAGGAATTCTTAGAAGGGGACCGCTGTTCCTCCCAGGACTCCTTTAGGAGGTGTAGGATACCCAGGGGTTGGCGGCCATACAGCAGTTCAAATTGAGAGAATCCAGTGGAGGCCTGGGGAACTTCCCGCACTGCAAACAGCAGAAAAGGGAGAAGTTCATCCCAGGCTCTCTTCTCTGAATCTACAAATTTCCTCAGCATCCCTTTTAGAGTTCGGTTAAATCTTTCCACCAATCCGTCAGTCTGTGGATGGTAGACCGATGTCCGAACAGACTTGACCTCTAGTAATTTTAAGACATCCTGCATCAGTTTAGCCATAAAATTTGTACCTTGGTCTGTCAACATAACCTGGGGAAGTCCAACCCGTGAGAACAGTTCCAACAACTTGTTGGCTACTTGCTTCGCCGTTGCTGTTCTCAGGGGGAACACCTCAGGATATCTTGTTGCATAGTCAACTATTATAAGAATAAACCTGTGCCCTTTCGCAGAAGGTTCTAGAGGTCCTACCAAGTCTACCCCAATCCTCTCAAAGGGAACTGACACCAAGGGTAGAGGAACCAAAGGGTCTGGTTTTTGTCCCTTCGGACTACATAGCTGGCACTCCGGACATGCCGCACATAACTTAGCAATATCACTATGCATCCCTGGCCAATAGAATCGGGATGAAATACGGTCCAACGTTTTATCCCTGCCCAGGTGACCACCCCAAGGGACAGTATGGGCTAGAGTGAACACAGATTTAACAAACGCCTTGGGAACCAATATCTGTCTGGTGACCTCCCCTGTTTGTGTCTGCCTATTCACCCTATACAGGATTTCAGAACAAAGTTCATCAATAGTGCTCTAATGACCATAGAGGAAACAGTTTTCATAACATCCTTATAGGATTTCTTGATTGAAGATAGAGTGAAGCAGGCATATAACACTTGAGTGAGTAATGGTATATAGGTGAGCGTAATGTATTGGACATATGTATTAAAGTCCTAGGGGTGCTGTGAATGGAGAATGATTAGCTCCACCACATCACACCTAATAGGGACAATGTCACATACGCTTGCAACCACCTAATATATACCTTCCAGTATAAATAAAGGGTAAAACTCACATGAAAGAGCCTGCGTTCTTCTTGTCTTGAGGCGTGCATCCGAAATGGCAGTAAGTAGGTGAGGATTCTGCAGGAAGCAGTGTGTCAGTGCACAGCCTTGTAATGATCAGGATGACAGCTTTGAAGTAAAAAGTTTTTCTTTATTTGGACACCATGGTGCAGACAGAAATGGAGGGT
>WSYH01002010.1:0-80000 GCA_036426205.1 Ascaphus truei
TGACACCTCCATCCTACACTGCAGCTCTCTGCTATTCCTGTACTGATTACACACACAGCTCTGTCACTGCACCTCTATCTACACTCTGCTATTCCTGTACTGATCCCACACACACACACACAGCGCTGTCACTGCACCTACATCCTACACTCTGCTATTCCTGTACTGATCACACACACAGCGCTGTCACTACACCTCCATCCTACACTCTACTATTCCTGTACTGATCCCACACACACACAGCGCTGTCACTGCACCTCCATCCTACACTACAGCCCTCTGTGCTATTCCTGTACTAACCCCCACACACATCGCTGTCACTGCACCTCTCTCAGTCCCACCCAATCAGATAACCCTCCCCCACCCCCCCCGTGTCTCCCCCAAAGTCCTGCTCACCTTGTTCCCGGTGACAAAGAGCAGGTTGTCTCCGATGCGGGTGACAGAGAGAGGGAGTGGGGGGGAGTAGAGAGAGAGGGAGTGGGGGGGAGTAGAGAGAGAGGGAGTGGGGGGGAGTAGAGAGAGGGAGTGGGGGGGGAGAGAGAGGGAGTGGGGGGGAGTAGAGGGAGGGGGAGTATGGGGGTAAAGAGAGGGAGGGGTAGGGGAGAGAGGGAGGGGTAGGGGGAGAGAGTGGGGCACAGGATTGGTAAGCATACCCAAGCTTATCGCCTCTGCTCAGATCCCCATGGACCCCCCCCCCTCCTCCTCCTACCTCCCACCATCTCCCACTCCTCTTACCTCCTCATCTCCTCCTCCTTGGCGCTCAGGCGCACCACCCTGCTGTGATAGGCTGTGCCCCCCGGCTCCTCTAGCTGCACCGTCAGGAAGTAGACAAAATCCTCAGTGCGGAAGGTGTGCAGATAGCGGATGGGGTAGGAGTCCCTGAACTGGGGGAGAACCGTCAGCGAGTGAAACCCGTCCGCGAAGCCGTCCTCAGTGGCGAGCAGGCGCCGGACCGACACAGACGCCGGACTGTAACTTCCAGCCACGCGGGAATCCACTGACGAGGCCAGGTAGAAATAAACCGTGTGTCCCCGGGTCACCACTGTGAGAAGGGTCCCCAGTGGGCTGGACATACAGTCCCGGCACAGGAGGGGGGTGTTCGCCTGCTTGTCGAACAGACACTTGGAGTCGGCGATCTTGGCGCCCGTGAGCTGGTGCAGGAAGCAGAGTCCGCGGAGAGAGGAGCCGCAGCTGTACAAGATGTCCTCTTCTGGGTCCAGTACAAGGACTCGGCTCTCTGTGTCCTCGGGCTGGTCCGGGCGGGCACTGCCCATCGAGCACTGGGAGCACTGGGAGCACTGGGAGCTGTTGGTAGGTCCAGTGGTGACGCTCTGCAGGTTTCGCAGGTCGGAGCCGTGCAGAACTTGCAGGTGGTTGGTGATGGCCACGAAGACCAAGGGCTCCTGCCCATCCTTGGAGATCAGGTTCTGAATGGGTCCCGGGGCCACATAGTTAGGTAGATCGTACCGGACGGTGGGGTCCAGAGAGGAGCTGCGGGGTTCGTCTGGGCACTGCCAGGGGTATACCAGGTGACCCAGGAAGAGGAGGAAGAGGGGCAGGAGAAGGGGGGAGAGGCTGCCCATCATGGGGGAGGTGAATGGCACACTTTCTGACTTCAACCCAGCGCGGGGCACAGTGACACAAGGAGGGCGTCTATAATATGGGACCTGGAGAGAAAGGGAGAATGTGAGGAGCAGAATGTCCTGCCCTAGAGGTGCCATGCTGTGTATCTGTGCCAGTCCTGCCCTAGCAGTGCCAGGAGTGTACCTGCACAGGTCCTGTACTACAGTTGCCAGGCTCTGTATCTGTGCCAGTCCTGTCCTAGAAGTAGGTGCCAGGCTCTAAATCCCTGCGCCAATCCAGTCCTAAGACAGTGACTCCCTTTTGCTCTGATTTATTTAACAATGAGTTGCTGGAAGTGGTGGAGAGGGTGCTTGCGGGTCTGGCAGTACGGGCCTAGTTTATGGGGGGTTAAATAGACCCGTCGGTGGCGGCAGTTGGGGGGTACAGTAAGTGCTTGTTCTTGCCAGACGGGGCTCGGGCTGATAAAGCCCGGGGGTGTGAAGAGTGGACGGGGTGATCTGAACATGACTTGATCTGACCGTGACTCCCTGCATCAATCCAGTCCTAAACTGGACAGTTAAAGTTTATAGGGCACTAGTCCCAATGATCAGGGCTCAGTGACAAGTAGACTTGTAGGAATGAAAAATAATATTCACTAGTGTTGGGGTATGATCAATCAATGAAAACTGCGTGAGACTCAAGCAAAGCCTGTATAGATAAAGTAGGTCTGTATACAAGTCTCTATGACAAGCTGACTGTCCTCTATATATACCATAATGGGCACATCAGCTAAATCAATGAAACAAACAGTATCCACAGCTAGAACATGATTGAATATAAAACACAGGCAGAGTACTCACAAATGCAGCAATGCAATCCCCTTTGTATGCGTGCATCACGCCAGAAGCAGGAAGAAAGGCGGTCCGTGGGGTCCAGAAGCGGAGCACAGCTGCGGTGAAGAAAACGGGGGCTACAAACCAGCAGGAACATTAAAAACCTTTATTGTGTGATGGTGGGGGGTCAGAACAACTCTGACGCGTTTCGGGACGAATCCCTTTGTCAAAGAGTTAGTTCGTGTCTGCCCGAGGTGTCTCATATGTACCCGTTGTCCCGCCCCCAACTGTGACGTCACTGAGTAGAAATGTGGCGCGAAAAACTCCGCGATCAATGGGATTGGTTAGTACCATCAGCGCGCGTGTGGGAATTTAACCAGGGTCTAGGGTTAAAAGGGCGAGTGCGGCAGAGAGAAAGCGGGGCATGTAGATCAAGAGAGGAGGACAAGGCAGAGTTGTAGTTCCTGACCAGTTTTCCAAATGAAACCTGTAAGAATAGTGAGTAAAGAAGTGGTGTCAAGTAAGTGTGATGGTAATAGTGATACTAGTGGTTGTAGATAGAAATCTACATAGGAAGAAAGATTAGCAGTGAGTGAATGAATCCCTGAAATAATAGGTCGCCCCGGAGGATTGGTGAGTGATTTGTGAATCTTAGGCAAATGATACATAATAGGGATGGTGGGAGCCATACAACACAAATCCACTAGTATCGGTAAGAATTCCTTACTTAGAGCGAATAGCTCGCACCCTAGACCCCTCATCAGAGGAATCCCAAAAGGACAATTTTTAAGATTGAGGAGGGTCTGCTCTACTGAACAAGCATTCCTGACTCAATCTGAACTCTTATCTGAGAGATTCAAGAACAGGGGATACAGTGATAAGGATATTAAATTAGCCTTTGACAATGCATTACATACAGATAGGACTATTTTATTGAATGAAATTTCTTCAAAAAAATACAGTACAAGTAAAAATAAATCACAATTTAAGAAAGAACAAACTAATGACCAACCACTGTTTATCACTACCTTTTCTAAACAAGCATCACAAATCAGAACTATTTTATCCAGACATTGGGATATACTCAAGCTGGACAGAGATTTGGATAAATGTACAAGTAGTCATCCTAAAATAGTGTTTAGAAGGGCCAAGACAATAGGCAACAAAATCTCCCCTACCCCGCTCTGTGGAATCTGCGCCCCCACTCTGGGCCCCTGCGCTTACCGCTCTGTGACTCCTGCGCCCCCCCGTTGGGAACTCCCTGCGCTCACCCCGCTCTGGGACTCCCTGCGCTCCCCCCCCGCTCTGTGACTCCCTGCGACTCCCCCGCTCTGTGACTCCCTACGCTCCACCCGCTCTGTGACTCCCTGCGCTCCCCCGCTCTGTTGACTCCCTGCGCTCCCCCCGGCTGTGTGACTCCCTTGCGCTCCCCCGATCTGGAGACTCCCTGCGTCCCCCCGTTCTGTGATTTCCTTGATTCATGGCTACCCCGCTGTGACTCCCTGCGCTTTTCCACCCGCTCTGTGACTCCCTGCGCTCCCCCCGCTTCTGGACTCACTGCCGCTCGCCCCCGCTCTGTGATCCCTGCGTCCCCCCGCTCTTGTGACTCCATGCGTCCCCCCCGCTCTGTGAATAAATTGCGATCACCCCCCGCTATGTGATCCATGCGCTCTCCCCGCTCTGTGACTCCCTGCGCTCCCCCCGCTTGTGACTCCCTGCGCTCCCCCGCTCTGTTGACTCCCTGCAGGCCCCTGCTCTGTGACTCCCTGACGCTTCCCCACTCTGTGACCTCTCGGCTCCCCCGCCTTGTGAATCCCTAGCGCTCCCGCTCGCGATTCCTGAGGCCCCCCGCTTGTGACTCACTGCGCTCCCCCCGCTCTGTGAATCCCTGCGCTCCCCCCGATCTGTGTCCCTCGCGCTCCCCGTGCCCTGTGACTCCGCGCTCCCCCGCTCGTGACTCCCTGGCTCCACCCGCTCTGTGACTCCATGACTCTCCCCCGCTTTGGACTCCCGCGCCCCCGCGGCTGTGTGACTCATGCGCTCCCCCGATTCTGTGACTCCGACTATCACCCGCTCTGTGACTCCCGGCGCTCCCCGCACTCTGTTGACTCCCTGCCGTTCCCGCTCTGTGACTCCCTGCGCTCCCCGCTCTGTGACTCCCTGCGCTCCCCCCGCCTGGACGCCCTGCCGCTCCCCCCGCTCTGTGACTCCCTTGCGCCCCCCCGCTCGTTGTGACTCCCTGCGCTTCCCCCCCCTGGGCTCTGTGACTCCCTGCGCTCCCCCCGCTCGCGGGATCCATGCGCTCACCCCGCTCTGTGACTCCCTACGCTCCCCACGCTCTGTGACTCCTGTGCTCCCCGCTCGTGACTCCTGCGCTCCCCAGTTCTGTGAACTCCCTGCTCTCCCCGCCTGTGAACTCCCTGCGCTTCCCCCAGCTCTGTGACTCCCTGCGACTCCCCCCGCTCTTTGGGGACTACCGCTGCTCCCCCCGCTCTGTGACTCCCTGCGTCCCCCCGCTCTGTGGACTACATGCGCTCCCCCCGCTCTGTGACTCCCTACGCTCCCCACGCTTCGGGACTCCTGTGTTCCCGCTCTCTGGATCCTGCGCTCCCCGTCTTGTGACTCCCTGCTCTCCCCGCTCTGGGACTCCGCGCTCCCCGCTGGACACCCTGTTGTCCCCACGACTCTGTGACTACCTGCGCTCCCCGCTCGTGAATCCCTGTGCCTTCCCACCCGCCTGTGACTCTCTGTGGACTCCCTGGCGCTCTGTGAATCCCTCGCTCCCACCGCTCGGTGACTCCCTGCGTCCCCGACCTGTGACTCCATGCGCACCCCCGTTCTGTGGACTTCCTGCGCTCACCCGCTCGTGACTCCCTGCGCTCCCCCCGCTCTGTGACTCCCTGCGTTCCTCCCGCTCTGTGGACTCCCTGCGCCTCCCCCGCTCTGTGACTCCTTCGCTCCCCCCGCCCTCCTGTGACTCCTGCGCTCCCCCCACTCTGTGAATCACTTCGCTCCCGCTCTGTGACCCCTGCGCTACCCCCGCTTGATGACTCCCTGCTATCCCCACGCTCTGTGACTCCGGCTCCATCCGCTCGTGACTCCCTGCTCTCCCCCCGATCTGTTGTGACTCCATGATCTCGACCCCGCCTGTGACTCCCGGCGCTCCCCCCGTCTGTGACTCCCTGCGCCTTCCCACCGCTTGTGATTCCCTGCGCTCACCCCGCCTGTGACTCATTGCGCTCCCCAGCCCTGTGACTCCTGCGCTCCCGCCACTCTGTGATCCCTTCGCTCCCCCGATCTGTGACTCCCTGCGCTCCCCCGCTCTGGATACTCTGTCTCCCCCCTCTATGTGACTCCCGGCTCCCCCCTCTATGTGACTCCCGCGCTTCTCCCCGCCTCCTCTGGACTCCCTTCGCTATCCCCGCTCTGTGACTCCCTGCTCTCGCCCCGCTTTCTGTGACTCCCTGCGCTTCACCCCGCTCTGAGGACTACCTGCGATCCCCCGTTGTGAACTCCCTGCGTCCCCCCGCTCTGTGACTCGTCGCTCCCCCCGCTCTGTGACTCCCTGCGCTCCCCCCGCCCTGTGACTCCCTGCGCTCCCCGCTCTGTGACTCCCTGCTCCCCCCCGCTATGTGACTCCCCTGCTCCCCCCCCTCTCTGTGACTCCCTGCGCTCCCCCCGCTCTGTGACTCCCTGAGCTACCCAGACGTGACTCCCTGTGCACCCCCCTCTCTGTGACTCCCTCGCTCCCCCCTCTCTGTGGACTCCCTGCGCCCCCCCTCTATGTGACTCCTGCTCTCCCCGCTCTGTGACTCCCGCGCTCCCCGCTCTGACTCCCTGCGCTCCCCCTGCTCTGTGGAACTCCTGCGCTCCCGCTCTGTGACTCCCTTGTTTGCGCTCCCGCTCTGTGGACTCCCTGCGCCCCCCCGCTTTGTGACTCCCTGCGCTCCCACGACCTGTGACTTCCCTGCGCCCCCGTCTGTTGACACCCTGCTCTCCCCCCACTCTGGAATACCTGCGCTTCCCCCCCGCTCTGTGACTCCCTGCGCCCCCCCGCGGCTGTGACTCCCTGCTTCCCCCGCTCGTGACTCCCTGCGTCCCACGCTCTGTGAATCCACTGCGCCCCCCGCTCTGTGACTCCCTGCGCCCCCCGCTCTGTGCCTCCCTGCGCCCCCCGCTCTGTGATCCCGTGCTATCCCCCCACTCTGGACTCCCTTGCGCTCCCCCGCTCTGTGACTCTCTGCGCTCCCCGCCGTGTGACTCCTGCTCTCCCCCCAGCTCTGTGCTCCATGCGCTCCCCCGATCTGTGACTACCTGCCGCTCCCCCGCTCTGTGACTCCCTGCCTATCCCCGTCTGTGATCCCTGCGCTCCCCCACTCTGTGACTCCTGCGCTCCCCCGCTCGTGGACTGACTCCCTGAGCTCCCCCGCTCTGTGAACTCCTGCGCTACCCCGCTCTGTGAATCACTGCGCTCCCCCGTTCTGTGACTCCCCTTGCGCTTCCCTACCGCTCTGTGACTCCCTGCGCTCCCCCCGCTCTGTGAACTCCCTGCCTTCCCCGCTCTGTGACATCCCTGCGCTCCCCGCCCTGTGACTCCTGCGCTCCCCGTACTGTGCTCCTGAGCTCCCCGCCCGTGAATCTCTGCTCTACCCGGCCGTGAATCTCTGCTCTCCCGCCCTGTGGAGCTCCTGCGCTACCCACGCTCTGTGAAACTCCCTGCGCTTCCCGCTCTGTGATCCCTGCTCGCCCCGCTCTGTGAATTCCGCACTCCCCCAGCTCTGTGACTCTCGCTCTCCCGCTCTGTGAACCCTGCGCTCCCCATGCTCTGTGACTCCCTTGCGCTTCCGCTCTGTTGAGCCCTGCGCTCCCGCCTGTGGCTCCTCCCACAAGGTTGAAGCCGCTGGCCGATGCTGTGCCGCTGTGATGGCAGTAAAGAGTTAGATGCTGTTAACTTCTAGTTGATCGTTAGGACGATTGTCAGCAGGTGACGAGGGTCTGGGGGTCCTCCTTCTGCAGAATGCAAACCAACCTGGGGGGGGGGGTTATATCCAGACTAATATCAATATCCCACCCAAAAACAAATATACCGTGCCTCCCCCCCCACACACAGCGCTGTACTTAACTCCATCCTACCACTTGCAGCTCTCTGTGTATTCCTGTACCTACCCCCACACACACACACCCACAGCGCTGTCACGGCACCTCCATCCTACACTACAGCTTCTGCTATTCATATATACGACCCCACACACAGTGCTGTCACTAAACTCCATCCTAAACTACAGCTCTCTGCTATTCCTATTACTGACCCCCACACTCAGTGCTGTCACGGTACCCCATCTGCCATTTGCAGCAATATCTGCTATTCCGTACTGGACCCTCCCATAAACATAGGCTGTCACTACACCCCATTTCTGCCACTGCAAGCCCTGTGCTATTCCTGTACTGACCTGCAACCCTCTAACCCCCTCCCCCCCACCAACCACACACAGCGCTGTCACTGCACCTCCATCTTCACCTGGTGCTATTACTCTTTTTCGGGGTTTATTACGATACACGCTTCCTGCGGACCCACCTCACTCTTGGGGTTGTCAGCGGTGACTAAAGTGTGGGGGGTGTTGTAACATGAGGACTGGAAGTCTCGCCCACAGGGTAACTCGGTGCTGCCCAGTAAGGGTGCTGTGGCGGGGGTTATATAACAAACTGCGGAGACAGCGATGCAGAAGAAGCTGGATGGGCAGATTCCCGACAGTAATATTGTAACAATCCTTCCCAGATCAATACACCGACTGTGTATTACCCCGATCAATATATACACCAGTGTGATTTATCCCGGTCCCAATTATGATACACCAGTGTTATCCACCGTCATATACCACCAGGTATTATCCCGATCAATTCAAGGCCTGTTGTAGATCCCCGATCAATACTATATTTTGACCTATCAATTAACCTAGGGCAAATGGGGGGGGCTAGGTGCACAATGGGGGAGGAGGGTGAACAGAGGTTTGTAGTAGTGGTGCACGAGGGGAGGCGCAGCGTGGGTGCACATGGGGGGGGAGGCGCAGCATTAGTGCACAAGGGGGGGACGAGAATTTAGTGCACGAGGGGGGCGTAGCAGTTTTAGCATTAGTGCACGAGGGGGTGTGTGTTGTAGCATTACGTGCACGAGGGGGGTGTAGCATAGTGCACGAGGGGGGTTGTAGCAGTAGTGGGACGAGGGGGGCGTTAAAGTTAGCATTAGTGCACGAGGGGGGTGTCGCATTAGTGCACGAGGAGGGGTGCGAGCATTAGTGCAGAGGGGTGACGTTAGGTAGCATTAGTGCAAGAGGGGGCCGGGCGGTGTTGTGTGCGGTTCTCTCGGTTACCTCTGTGATGATGGGGGAGCGGGAGCAGCTTGCTGGTTCCACTCTCCCTGACAATCCCACTGCCGGGAGAAAAGCCATTTTACCACCAGACGAGCACCAGGAAGCGCGGTGTGAGCGCGACAGCGGCTGCAGGTAAGGAGGGGGGGGTGCCGACACCCGGGGCCTGTGACACGACTGTGCCCTGCCAAGGAGGCGCCAGACATGCAGACAGTGACACCTCAATCCTACCTGCAGCTCTTGTATCCTGTAATGATTTACACACACAGCGCTGTCACTGCACCTCTATCTACACTCTGCTATTCCTGTACTGATCCCACACACACCACACAGCGGCTGTCAAGCAGCCTACATCTACACTCTGTATTCCTGTACTGATCCACACACCACAGCGCGTCAATACACCTCCATCCTAAACTCTACTATCATGTACTGATCCCACACACACACAGCGCTTGTCCTGACTCATCCTAAACTACAGCCCTCGTGCTATTCCTGTACTAACCCCCACACAAATCGCTGTCACTGCCCTCTCTCAGTCACCACCCAATCAGAATCACCCTCCCCCACCCCACCCGTGTTCTCCCCCAAAGTCTGCTTCACCTTGTTCCCGGTGACAAAAGAGCAGGTTGTCTCCGATGCGGTGACCTCGAGTGACACTGGGTGAGTGTCACTCAGGGAGAAGTTGGACGAGTGAGGGGTTTTACGGTAGTGCAGGACCACCTGACAGATGTGGGTGAGGTTACAGATATGACATCATCTTGTATAGAGAGCACAGTTATGACATCATATTGTAATAGAGAGCACAGTTATGACATATTGTGACAGAGAGCACAGCTATATGCATCATATTGTGATAGTGCCAGAGCTGCAGAGCCGCGGACACAGAAGTACATGTGAACCTGACACGGTTTCCCAATCATCCCACTCCATGTGGAATTGTCCATTGGATTCAGGTCAGCAGACTGGGACTGAGGCCACTCACGAAAATTCATTATTCTCCTTGTTCCACGACTGCAGTGCGGCTTGGGCTTTGTGCTTCGGGTCTTGTATGCTGAACTAATGAATCCCTCCACAGTGTCAGAGTCTTGGTGAACTCAACGGTTGGGTTAAAGAAATAAAAAGTATTTCTTGAAGGGTGCAATCAACCCTATTAATAAACAAGGGAGCTCTTGGCTGAACTCAAAGCAGGTTTTTAGGTTTCCGCGGATTAGCTGTACTTGCACACCCATTCCTCCCCTCGTCCCTGAACACAGCTTCCCAGTCCCGCTGCAGAGAAGCGTCCCCATAAACATGAGTTACAACCACCGTGCTTCACAGTTGGGATGGCGGTGACTGGTGATGTGCAGTTGAGCTCGCGCCAGACGTAACGCTGGGAATTTAGAACAAAAAGTTCAAAGGTTTTGTCGTCAGAAGAGACAAAAGAGCCCAACACTGCACATCACCCAGTCACCAACATCCCAACTGTGAAGCACGGGGGTGGTAGCATCTTGTAATGGGGACGCTTCTCTTCGCAGGCTGGGAAGATGGTCAGGATAGAGGCTGGGACCGGTGCAACCACTAGGCAACTTAGACAATAACCTAGGGGCAATTTTGGGCCGGTGGGATGAGGGAGGAGGGTGAAACGGACCGAGAACAGGCAGGAGGGTGCGGTCCAAGGGAGGATAAGGAGGAGGGGGTGGTGGGGCGAGGAGGGGGGGCAGAGGGGGGTGTGAGAGAAGGAAAAAGGAAGGTGGCGCGTCGAACGGAGAGCCAGGAGATGGGAGGAGGAGTCTCCCCCTTCCCCTCAGGAAGAGATCGGGGAGGAGGAGGAGGAAGAGGAGCGGGGAAGTGAGGAACCAAGGAGGAGGAAGGAAGAGGAGGGTGGGAGGAGGCGGAGGAGGGAGGAGAAGAAGCTTAGAGGGAAGGGGCTCCGCTCCTCTAAGCTGTGAGAGAGGAGCGAGGAAAGAGGGAGGGGAGTGTCGAGTGAGGACTGGGGGACGGCGAGGAAGAGGGTGGGGAGGGAGGAGGGAGGGAGGAGGGAGGAAGAGGGCGGGGAGAAGACCGCCCCAAAAGCCTCATCGGAGTGAGAGAGCGCAGAGGCGAGGCGACGGAGGAGAGAACGAGGGGGGGAGGGAGGAGGATAGAGGCGAGGGGGAGGGATAAACGCTTAGTGAGGAGGAGGAGGAACCGAGGAGAATGAGGAGGGGAGTGAGGACGGTGAGAGGCACGGGGGGCGACGCGTGAGGAGGAGGAGGGGGGGGTGAGCACGTGAGGAGGAGGAGGGGGGGGGGAGTGGAGGAGGAGGAAGGGGGACGTGAGGAGGACGGGACGGAAGGGGGAGTGAGGAGGAGGAGGGGGCGGCCGGCACGTGAGGAGAGGAAGGGGAGGGAGGGAGAGGAAGGGGGATCAGGGAGGAGGAGGAAGGGGGGGACGGGAGGAGGAGGAGATGGGGGCGTACCGGGATCGTGAGGAGGAGGAGGGGGTTTGACGTTTTAGTGAGGAGGAGGAGGGGGGGAGTGAGGAGGAGGGCGGTGAGGGGAGCTGAGGAGGAGGGGGAAGAGTCAAGAGGAGGGGGGGAGTGAGGAGGCTGAGGAGGAGGGGGGGGGGGAGAGGAGGAGGACGGTTGGGGGAGAGGAGGAAGGAGGAGCGGGGGGAGGCGAGGAGGAGGAAGGGGGGGGAGGGGGCGAGGAGAATGGAGGGGGGGAGTGAGGACGGGAGTGAGGATGAGGAGGCGATGGTGAAAAGGAGGAGGTGGGAGTTGAAGCGGAGATAGGGGGGTGAGAGGAGGAGGATAGGGGGGTGTGAGAGGAGATAGGGGGTGAGAGACAGGTGAGAAGAAAAAACAAATGAGGGGGGGGCAAGAGAGTGGATATTGTGTACGTTTTTTAAAAAAATCCAAAAGGGGTTTTGGGGGCGCAGGGTGAAGGTTTGCCTTAGGGGCCGAATACCCGCAACGGCCCCTGGATAGGCGGGAGAATGGGTGGTGAAAAAGACAGGCGAACCCTGGGAAAACATGCTTGAGTTCAGCAAGGACTCTGACCACTGGAGGGAATTCATATCTCAGCAGGACAATGACCCAAAGCCGCACTGCAAGACGGTGGAACAAGGGGGAGAGAGAGAGATGAATGTTCTGAGGGGCCCAGTCCACTGTCCTGACCTAATCAAATGGAATAATTCTGGGGGTGAAGAGACGAATGGGCAAAGCTTACATTGAGAGACTGATCCAAAAGACCCATAGCAGTAATTGCTGCAAAAGGGGGGGGCTCCTAACCAAGTAAGTGACTTAAGGGTGCTGCATACTAATGCACACATTGGGCATTTCCTTTTGTTCATTTCCTTGCTGACATTTAAAAACGCCTCCTTATATAACACTAGCTGATATACCCGGCGTTGCCGGGAGTCATTTTGGGGGGCGGACGACAGGTTGGGCTCCAAACCTTGACAGCTAGGGGGGACTGAGATGAGGGTTGTGGGTGACTGTGTGTGGTGGGTGACACTTGACCTAGTGGGGGTGGGGTGGGTCGGGACTGAGTGGGTGGTGACTTTGGGTCGGTGGGTGGTGGGTGACGTTGGGCGGTGGGTGGGTGGGTGACTTTGGGCTTCGGGGTGGACTTTGGGTCGGTGTGGTGGGTGGGTGACTTTGGGTCGGTTGGGTGGATGGGAGACGGTGGGTGGGTTGGACTTTTGGTCAGGGGTGGGTGACTTTGGGGTAAGTGGGATGGTGACTTTGGGTCGGTGTGGGTGCGGTGTGGACTTTGGGAGGTAGGTGGGTGGGTGATTTGGGTTTTGCCTTGGGTCGGTGGGAGGGTTGACTTGGGTCGGGTGGGTGGGGAGTGGGTGGCTTTGGGTCGGTGGGTGACTTTGTGGTCGGTGGGTGGGTGGGTGACTCTTGGGTCAGTGGGGGGTGGACTTTGGGGTCGGGTGGGTGACTTGGGTCGGTGGGGGGTGATTTTTGGGTCGGGGGGTGGGGTCGGTGAATGGGTGACTTTTTTGGTCGGTGACGGGTGACTTTCGGGGTCGGTGACTGGGAGGGTAGTGACTGGGGTGGGGGGTGAAGTGAGTGGGTTTTGTCGGTCGTTGAGGGGAGTGGTGGGGGTCGGTGATGGGGTGGGTTGGGGGAGGTGAGTGGAGGGGTGGGGTCGGTGAGTGACTGAATGGGGGGGTGGTTTTGGTTTTTTGATCTGGAATGGGT
The DNA here is from genome assembly GCA_036426205.1 of Ascaphus truei. NCBI lineage: Eukaryota > Metazoa > Chordata > Amphibia > Anura > Ascaphidae > Ascaphus > Ascaphus truei. The sequence goes on from WSYH01002010.1 coordinate 12,936, forward strand.
GGGTTGATTGGGTGAATGAAGGGGTGGGTGAGGGGTGACGAAGGGTGGGTGAGAGGGGTGACTGAATGGGTGGGTGAGGGGTGACTGAAAAGGTGGGTGAGTGGGTGACTGACGGGGTGGGTGGGAGTGGGTGGACTGAAGGAATGGGTGGGTTGACTGTGGGTGAGTTAGGTTTGGAGTGGATGGGGTGGCGTGGTGAGGAGTGGGTGACTGAGTGAGTGGGTGACTAAGTGAGTGGGTTTACTGAGTGAGTGGGATGTGGATGGGTGAAGTGGTGGGGTGAATGACTGGGTGAAGTGGGTGGGGGGAGTGAGGACGGGTGGGTGTGGGTGAGTGACGGGGTGGGTGACTGGGTTAAGTGTGGGTAACGGTGGGGGTGACTGGGTGGAATGTATGGGTGACTGGGTGGAGTGTGGGTGACTGGGTGATGTGTGGTGACTGGGTGGGTGTGGTTTGTTGACTAGGTGGGTGTGTGGGTGGGTGGTTTTGGACTTGGACTGGGTGGACAGTGGGTGGGTGGGGGTGACTGGGTGGTTGACAGTGCGTGGGTGTGGGACGGTGGGGTGACGTTACCTTGACCGTGGTGGTGGTTCCTGGGGCAGAGACGGTTCCCCTACAGGCACTGATATCCCCGTGGCATTGGCTGGGGCAGGAGGTGGGTTTGGGGGAAAGTTGGCGGGGGGGCCACAAAGAGTTGGCAGGGAGACCCACGCCGCGCTCCCCTCCGTCGGGAGCAGGTTGCAAGTGTGAGGGTAGTGAACAGTGGAGGCCGGCGCCGCGCTTCCCCTCCGTTCATCGTTGGAGCGAGAGGGGAGGGCCTGGATGGAGTTTGTGTTGAGCAGGAGGCCGCTCAGACGCTTCCCTCCGTCAGGGAGCCGGTGCAGGGGCGGAGCACGTGGAGGGTTGATGGTGCGGGCCTGGGGGATGTTGCAGGGGCGAGGCGGGGTTTGGGTGAGGTGGGGGGGAGGGGGGAGAGAGAGAGTGAGGGGAACGGTAGGGGGGGGGGGGTGGAAGGTAGCTGCGGTCCGGCTGAAGGGGGAGAGTGAGGCCAAGCAAGGCAAACCTCAAACCACTGTGTGTGGTTGTGTGTTGGTCAGAGGCGCACATGGTCACGGTTTGTGAGGAGAGTGTGAGTGTGTTGTTCTCCTCCCTGCCTGGCCCGCAGGCCAATGAGCTTTGTCCGCAGACATACACACACAAACTTTATTTTGAGACATAATTAGATATAGTTTTGTAGCATAGCATATAAAAATAGTTCGTTTGACAACATGTGCTTACATTATTTTAATTCAACAACATGGGTCATTATTTGGGATTGGGGGGTGTTGAATACTTCTGTAAACCACTTGATGTGGGGTGGTGGCACAGTCAGCTGTCCCTCTCCCCCTCACCTGAGGACTCTCCGTTCAGAGGTGCCAGGTACCCGATGGTCAGTACTTCTGGAGTGTGACATACCACGGACGTGAAGAGCACCCCATCCATTGAGCCCGTTAAATACAGCCACGCGGGGTACAAGGGCACGTCCACGAGCGTGGGTGACAGTCCAACAGTGCGGTCAGGGGTACAGGGCCCGACAGTTCATCTGGGGTCAAAAAATAAGGTCTCCAAATTAAAGGTTCAAGCCGACATGGTCAGAGGTAAAAAGGTCGTCAGGGCCTGCCTCCTCGTTTCACTGTTCGGGGTCCCCCCTCCCTCCTGTCCTGCGCCCTACCCTCATGGCTCACGGCCCCATTGTCCCCCTACTGGCTCAGGCCCGCTGTCCCCCCCCTCTCCCGGGCCCCCCACCCTCCTCCTCCCACGGCCACTGTACATCAGACGGTAAATCTGGCTTTTACGGGACACGCAGGAGCGAGAGTTGATTATAGAAGAGGTAAATAGCAACCAGTCTTGAAACCCGTTCCTCCCCCCCCCCAAGAAATCCATTACTGATAGGTCCTCTTCCGCCAACCGTCCCACCCTCCTCATCCTCGAACCATCACCCCCTATTCATCTACCATTTAAGGACCTCCCCATCCACAACCCTGTGATATCCCAACTCTAAACGTGTCACCCTCCTCCACTTGTGACCTTCCCCTCCCCACTTCACCCTCCTCAAACTCACCATCCCCATTAACTTCACCCTCACCATGTCCTCTCTCTCACCACTAACAATACTCATATTACATAATAACCCTTCATATTCAACCGCCTCCTCACCGCCATCCTCTTCACACTCAAACAATACTATGGTCACCTCACCATCCTCATCTTAATCCTACCCTCCTTTCACCCTCCTCCTCAACTACCCCCTCCTTTAACCATCCGCCACCATCATCCATATTGCCTCCGTCACCCTCATCCCCTCTCATCCGTCACCCTCATCCCCTCTCATCCGTCACCCTCCCCTCCTCCTCCGCACACCTGTCACCCCCCCTTCTCCATAGCCTGTGCCCCCCCCCCTCACATTATAGGGGCGTACATCTGAGGCTGGAAGTAGTGTAGCCACCTTAGCTGCCGCTAGGAACTCAATGTACTGCAGCACTTTTTTAATCCCGTCATCAATGGACGGTCAATGAGGGTGTGAGCGGGAAGGCGCAGAGGCGCTACATCCTGCAGGGACGAATGCTCTGTGGGTCGCTATGCCCAAAGGCTGCGAACAGACAGGTCTGCAGAGTTAAATCCCAGTTCCCCCGCCAACGAATCTCCCAACTGGGCCACATGCGCAGGCCTGCCAGGATGTTGAGTTCTCAATCGCTCTGCGGCTCCGCGCTCCCCGCCGGCGCTTTGGTTCAAACCGGCAACTCGAGAACAGCTCCCGGTAATGAGATGGAGGGAGAGGAGAGGAGGGGTTAGAAGAGATTGGAGGGGTATAGGTATAGCAAAAGAGCGGGGGGGGGGAGCATAGAGAGAGAAGCGAAGGGGGGGGAAGCATAGAGAGAGAGAGCGAGGGGGGCATAGATAGAGAAGCAAGGGGGGTGTTGTGTTAAATGGTGTAAGAAGAGAGAGCGAGGGGGGCGTAGAGAGAGAGAGAGAGCGATGGGGGCATAGAAAAAGAGCAAGGGGGGCCGTTAGGAGGAGAGCGGGTCGGGGGAGGAGAGTTAGCGAGAGCGGGGGGGTTGGGTGTAGAGAGAGCGAGGGGGGGCGTAGAGAGAAAGAGAGCGAGGGGGCGTAGAGAGAGCGAGGGTGGGCGTAGAGAGAGAGCGAGGGTGGGCGTAGAGAGAGAGCGAGGGTGGGGCCGTAGAGAGGGGAGAGAGCGAGGGGTGGGCGTTCGTTAGAGAGAGGAGTTTTTATTGAGAGAGAGAGAGAGAGCGTAAGGTAGGGAGTAGATATTAGAGAGAGAGAGCGAGGGTGGGAACGGTTAGAGAGAGAGAGAGAGGGTGGGCGTAGGAGAGATGAGAGAGAGGGGGGGGCAGAGAGAGCGTCAGGGGGGGCGTATTTGTTTAGAGAGGAGCGGGGGGATTAGAGGGAGGTGGAAGGGTAGAGGAGTGGAAGGGGGGTGAGAGGGAGTGGAAGGGTGAGAGGGAGTGGGGGGGGTGTTTGGTTGGTAGAGAGAGAGAGGAGAGTGGGGGGGGTAGAGAGAAAGGGAGTGGGGGGTGGTTAGGGGTAGATGGGGGTTAGAGAGAAAGGGAAGTGGGGGGGTAGAGAGAAAGCGAGGGAGTAGGGATTGGGGGGGGTAGAAGAAAGGGTATAGTGGGGGGGGTTAGGTAGAGAGAGAGGGAGTGGTGGGCGTGAGAGAGGGAGTGGGGGGTAGATAGAGGAGAGAGGGAGTGGGGGGTAGAGAGAGAGGGAGTGGGGGGTAGTGAGAGAGGGAGTGGAGGAGTAGAGAGGGAGCGGGGGGATAGAGAGAGAGGGAGCAGGGGGTAGTAGAGAGAGAGCGAGGGGGGGTAGTAGAGAGAGCGAGGGGGGCGTTAGTTAGAGAAGAGCGAGGGGGGGAACATCGAGAGGAGAGCGAGGAGGGAGGCATCATGGGGGAGCATAGAGTTGAGAGAGAGCTGCGAGATGAGGGGGGATATAGAGACGAGAGCGAGGGGGGGGCTTGGGAGAGAGAGAGAGAGCGAGGGGGCGTAGAAAGAGAGAGAGCGAGCGCGGGGCGTAGAAAAAGCGCAAGGGTGGGCCGTTTTAGAGAGAGAGCGGGGGGCGGGGGGGGGGGGGGGGTCATGGGAGAGGGGGTTTGGCCAGGTTGGGTATGGTATTGAAGGGGTTACACCCCATTTGGCCACCCCCTGCCTCTCAGTGGGAACGCAAGGGTTAACTGGACTGCGGTAAGTAAGGTGTTTGACATGCTTCAGGCAACCAAACTGTATCATGCTGGTAGAGGACGCTAACCCATGTCTGGAGCATTGGGTGTGAAAGATTAGCACCTGTGACAAAGTTCTCTACAAAGGAGGCCCATTTCAAAGCATTTCTTGAAAAGGGGTGGTTTTAGGGGGGCCAGGGGTGCGGGGTTACACCAGAGATATCAAGAATGAGTGACCTATTAAATTAAGAATATCATGAGATGTCATCGGCGAACATGCTAAAAGCACATGTAGTGTATCCGTGGGACCGAGTTGCAAATAAATGATTACAGACCACATGTCTAGCAGGTGTTACTAAGAGACAGATATGAAACTCTCTTAATTTTAGTATTACACGTAATATTTAGTCCATTGGGTGTAGGGTCATGCGTGCCGGAATGTATAATATGGTCTCACGTGCCAGAAGTATCTGAACTGAAGTATTGAGTTATTAGATAGGGAAAAGCAGTTGTTTTAAAAGTTCCGGGGTGGGAGGAGTTTTACTCTGGGGAAGGCCTGTCAACCTCACCACGATTTATTGAAGGGCTGGGTTTATTTAGGTGGTGTTTCAATGGGAAAAATAACTGTATTTAAGGCTGGGCAAGTGTGGGGGGGGACTGAGGAAATAAGAACCCCTGATTGAGAATAATACCACCCAGTGGGCAGGTAAGGTTATTACGGTTGCCCTCAGGTGAGTGGCAAGGAGAGATTGGGTGCAGGTAGGTAATGGTTCTCCAAGGGCCTACCACCAATAGAAGTTATAGACGGAGAGGCAGATTGCATATAAACCAGTGCCAGCCTAGACGCTGTGTATTTTGTGTCATTCTGAGATTGCGCTGAAACTGCTTAATCAAGATTTTCTGATATTCATCATTCATTATAAGAAGTGCATATTTTGTCTGTTATTTGTATATCCGTGTGTTCACCTTTTTCAAGGAATAATTATATTTATCCTATATAGTCGTGTTCAGTTCAACCCAGGTTAATTTTGCTTGGTTATATTATATTTGTATAAAAGTTACCGTGACAGGGACGTAGACGAGAGCGGGGGGGGGGCGTAGGAGAGCAAGGGGGGGGCGGTAGAGAGAGATAGAGAGAGAGGGTGGGATTTTTAGAGAGAGCGTTTAGAGATGAGAGCGAGGGTGAGCGTTTTAGTTAGGGTTGTTGAGGTTAGAGAGAGAGAGCGAGGGGGCAGAGAGAGCGAGGGGGCGTAGAGAGGGAGCGGGGGATAGAGAGAGTGGAGGGGTAGAGAGGGAGTGGGGACGCCCTCTCCTTCTCGGACGGATAGAGACAAGGGAGTGGGGAGGTTGGTAGAGAAAGGAGTGAGACCTGGTAGAGAGAGGGTAAGAAGTTGGGGACGGTTAAAGAGAGGAGGTGTGCCTGGAGTGGGGATGGGTAGAGAGAGAGTGGGAGGTAGAGAGAGGACTGTGGGGAGGTAGCGAAAGGGAGTGGGGAGGTAGAGAGAGGGAGTGGGGAGGTAGAGAGAGGGAGTGGGGAGGTAGAGAGAGAGGGAGTGGCGGGTAGAGAGAGAGGGAGTGGGGGGGTAGAGAGAGAGGGGAGGGGGGGGGTAGAGAGAAAGGGAGGTGGGGGGTAGAGAGAGAGGGAGTGGTGGGGGGGCGGGAGAGTTAGAGAGGGAGTGGGGGGGTAGAGAGGGAGTGGGGGGGGTAGAGAGAGAGGGAGTGGGGGGTAGAGAGGGAGCGGGGGGGTAGAGAGAGAGGGAGCAGGGGGTAGAGAGAGAGGGAGCGGGGGGTAGAGGGAGTGGGAGTGGAGTGGGGGAGAGTTAAGTAGGAGAGAGAGGGGGTGGGGGGAGCAGGAGAGAGAGAGAGGGAGTGGGGGGGTAAAGAGTAGAAGAAGTAGAGAGGGGAGTGGGGGGGAGTAGGAGAGAGGGAGTGGGGGGGAGTAGAGAGAGAGGGAGTGGGGGGTAGAGAGAGAGGGAGTGTGTAGAGAGAGGGTAGAGTTAGAGGGAGTGGGGGTAGATAGAGGGAGTTGGGGGGTTTAGATAGAGAGAGAGGGAGTGGGGGGTAGAGAGAGAGGAGTGGGGGGTAGAGAGTAGAGAGTAGAGAGCGAGGGAGTGGGGGGGGGTAGAGGGAGTGGGAGTGGGGAGTAGAGAGAGAGGGGGTGGGGGGGAGCAAGGGAGCAGGAGAGAGAGGGAGTGGGGGGGAGTAGAGAGAGGGAGTGGGGGGAGTAGAGAGGAGAGGGAGGGGGGGGGGATAGCAGAGGCGAGGAGTGGGGGGGAGAGAGAGAGGGAGTGGGGGGGGAGAGAGAGTGAGTGGGGGGGCAGTAGAGGGAGGGGGAGTATGGGGGTGTAAGAGAGGGGAGGGGTAGGGGAGAGGAGGGAGGGTAGGGGGAGAGAGTGGGGCACAGGATTGGTAAGCATACCCAAAGCTTATCGCCGTGCTCAGATTCCACATGGACCCCCCCCCCCCTCTCCTCCTACCCTCCCACCATCTCCCACTCCTCTTACCTCCTCATCTCCTCCTCTGGCGCTTCAGGCGCAACCACCCTGCTGTTGTGAAGGCTGGCCCCCCGCCTCCTCTAGCTGCACCTAGGAAGTAGACAAAATCCTAGTGAGGAAGGTGTGCAGATAGCGGGATGGGGTAGGAGTCCCTGCACTGGGGGATAAAAGAGAAACCGTCAGCGCGTGAAACAGTCCGCGGAAGCGTCCTCGTGGGAGCAGGGCCGACCGACCACAGACGCCGGGACTGTAAACTTCCAGCACGCGGGAATCCATGACGAAGCCAGGGTAGAATAAACGTGGTGTCCCCGGGTCACCACTGTGAGAATGGGTCAGTGGGCTGGACAGACAGTCCCGCAACAGGAGGGGGGTGTTCGCCTGTTGTCGAACAGACTTGGGAGCTCGGCGATCTTGGCGCACGTGAGCTGGGGCAGGAAGCAGGTTCCGGGAGAGAGGAGAGCCGAAGATGTACAAGATGTCCTCTCTGGGGTCCAGTACAAGGATACCGGCTCTCGTGTCCTCGGGCTGGTCCGGGCGGGGGCACTGCCATCGAGCACTGTGGAGCACTGGGCGCACTGGGAGCTGTTGGTAGGGCCAGTGCGGTGACGACTGCAGGTTTCGAGGTCGGGAGCCGTTTGCAGAACTTGCAGGGCGGTGGTGAGGCCACGAAAAAGGAACAAGGGCTCCTGCCCATCTTGGAGATAGGTTCTGAAGGGTTTCCCGGGGCCCCACCTAGTTAGTGATCGTACCCGGACGGGGTGGGGTCCAGAGAGGAGCTGCGGGGTTCGTCTGGGACTGCCAGGGGTTTTTTATACCAGGTGACCCAGGAAGAGGAAGGAAGAGGGGCCGGAGAAGGGGGAGAGGCTGCCCTCATGGGGGAGGTGAAGGACACACTTTTCTGATTCAAACCCAGCGCGGGCACAGTTGACACAGGAGGGCCGTCGTATATGATGGGACTGGAGAAGAAAGGAGATGGAGGAGCAGAACTGTCCTGCCTAGAGGTGCCATGCTTGTTGTATCGTGCCAGTACCGGACCCTAGCAGTGCAGGAGTGTACTGCACAGGTCCTGTTACTACAGTTGCCAGGCTTGATCGTGCCAGGTTCATGTCCTAGAAGTAGGTTGCCAGGCTCTACACCATGGCGCCAATCAGTCCTAAGACAGTGACTCCCTTTGCTCTGATTTATTACAATGAGTTGCTGGAAGTGTGGAGGAGTTGCTTGCGGGTCTGGCAGTACGGGCATGTTTATGGGGGGTTAAATAGACCCGGCGGTAGGCGGCGTTGGGGGTACAGTAAGTTGCTGTTCTTGCCGCCGGGGCTCGGGCTGATAAAGGCACCGGGGGGTGAAGAGTGGACGGCGGTGATCTGAACATGACTTGTCGACCGTGACTCCCGCATCATCCAGTCCTAAATGGACAGTTAAGAGTGTATAGGGCACTAGTCCCAATGATCAGGGGCTCAGTGGACAAGAGATGTAGGAATGAAAAAAAATATTCACTAGTGTTGGGGTATGATCAATCAATGAAAATGCCGTGAGACTCAAGCAAAGCTGTAGAGAATAAAGTAGGTCTGTATTACAAGTCTCTATGACAAGTGACTGGACTTTTTATATAATAATGGGCAATCAGCAAATCAATGAAAACAACAGTATCCACAGCTAGAAAAATGATTGAATATAAAAACACGCAGAGTATCACAAATGCAGCAATGCAATCCCCTTTGTAGCGTGCATCACGCCAGAAGCAGGAAGAAAGCGTTTACGTGGGGTCCAGAAGCGAGCACAGCTGCGGTAGAACAACGGGTGGCTACAAACCACAGGAAATTACAAAACCTTTATGGTGTGATGGTGGGGGGTCAGAACAACTCTGAGACGGCGCTCGTGAACGAATCCTTTGTCAAAGAGTTCATTCGTGTCTGCCCGCGAGTTGTTCATATAGTACCCGTTTTCCCGCCCCACTGTGACGTCCCCACTGCGGAGTAGAAATGTGGGCGCGAAAAACTCGCGATCGATCAATGTTGATTGGTTAGACATCAGCGCAGTAGTTCCCTCGGCTAATGTTGCTTCTCACACGTTAAATGATTGGGTGCGGAGAATGGGAAAACAAATGGACAATAAGTGGGAAACATACATAATGGGGAGAGAGTGGACTAATAAAAACACAAAAGCAACAATGACAGCAATATTAGGGCTGCAAGTAAACGTTATAAAACTAGCGAGCGAAATGCATAACATTACAATGGAAGAAACATTGTGTCTAAAAGGACATTTTAAAGTATCATAATTTCAGGTTCTAATTGGACAGATGAGAGTATTATTGTAAGATATCATTTAGTATAGCCAATAAGCTAGATGTGTATTTAGCGCATATCTAACATAGGTAGCACAAATCACTAAATAATGCTCGATCAACATTCCTCTAATGATAACATGATGTTAATTAGTGAGGAATACAAGTATCAATAGAATATTCTCTCACAATGAATAGAATGTTGTTTTTTAGTCCAAGAAAAATGGCATAATGGCTAGGGATGAGTGTTAAAAAATATCAGATCAAAATAATAATAACTAAAAATTTATAAAGGCCTTAAAGCTAATTCAAAACTAGTCAAAACAAACCATAATGATTCACATTGAATTTGTATAAGACATGACTTAATAGACATAATGCTGAAGAAAAACTCAAGCTATAATTGGAAATATAGAAAATTATAAAACAGTATAGAAATGATAAAAAAGATTTCAACTCCCAGTCTAGATTCATGCCCCTGGGTGCCAAAGTCCCAAGGGCATAGATCCAATACATCTCCCTCTGATTTAAAGAGATTCTCTGTCACCCCCTCGTATTCAAAGATATATGCCAATGGCACTAAAGGTAAGATTTTGTATGCACCAGATGGACAGTGCATAAAATGGAGGGCTACCGGGAATCTCTCATCTTTGTTCTTAATGCTCCTTAGATGTTCACCAACTTCTTTCTGAGCATGCGTATGGTTCTGCCCACAAGCCATGCCACATGAGGCACAAATCTCACTAAATATACAATAAACTTTGTATTGCATGTCATGAAGATCGTAGTTTGTGTTTTTGTTTGTTAGGAAATCTGTAATATATTAATGGGCATGCATATCTGCTCATTCTCACAACTGCCACAGATATAGAAGCATTTGGGAATATTGGATCCATAGTCTTTCTTGAACTAACAGATAGGGGAGATTTTGTTGCCTATGTCTTGGCCCTTCTAAACACTATTTTAGGATGACTACTTGTCATTTATCCAAATCTCTGTCCAGCTTGAGTATACTCCCAATGCTGATAAAATGTTCTGATTTGTTATGCTTGTTTAGAAAAGGTAAGTGAAAACAGGGTTGGTCATTAGTTTTGTTCTTTCTTAAATTGTGAGATTTATTTTACTTGTACTGTATTTTTTTTGAAGAAAATTTCATTCAATAAATAGTCATATCTGTATGTAATGCATTGTCAAAGGCTAATTTAATATCCTTATCACTGTATCCCCTGTTCTTGAATCTCTCAGAGATAAAGAGTTCAGATTGAGCAGAATGTCTTGTTCAGTAGAGCAGACCCTCCTCATCTTAAAAATTGTCCTTTTGGGATTCCTCTGATGAGAGGTCTAGGGTTGGCGAGCTATTCGCTCTCTAAGTAAGGAATTCTGACTATTTTCGCTTCTGGAAGTGAAAAGGTCAGTTTTGAATCCTTAAGGTTTGTATCAATATATAATGAGTCGAGTAACTTTTCAGTGTCATTAAATTATGCGTAAATTTTAAATTAAATAATTTAATTTATTTCAGATATTCAACAGAATTTCAATATTGTAGTGTATCACCAGACCAAATAAATAATAAGTCGTCTATATAGCGCGATATTTTTAAAACCATAATATGATTCCTAAAGGGATTGTGTTTCACCGAAAATGTGTTGTCATTTCCCAAAACCATAAAGAGGTTGGGACGAAGGTGCAAATGATTGTCCCCATGGCGTACCCTTTGTCTGTAAATAATAAGTGTGATCCAAAGAGAAAGTAGTTGTGTGTAGAGAAACATGATGAATCGACTAAAAAGTGCTCTTGTGACAAGTGAATATTGGAGTGATTGAGAAATAACTAATTTGCTTGCGTGCCTCAAGTGTGATAAATAAATAGTGTATAAAACGAGGTCACAATCAAGTGTGACCCTCAAAGAAAGAATGTGATCAAAGTGATCTTTGAATATCGTAAGGTAAAATCCTGATTGAATCCTTTAAATAAGAGAAGAGGTTTGCAGTTAGGGGCTGTAAAAATTATAGCACGTAGGCCTAATAAACCATCTCCCAAAGACCCAATCTTCATATAGATGGGTCTACCAGGAGGGTTGGGACTTTGGACTGGGCGTCGGAAAAGGTCTACCGTGTCGGTTGAATAAAAGAAACATACTTCCTTTGGTAAAGAGTCTCGTTCGTCGTCTGTAGAACGCTCTGTCTCATAGGTCCTTGTATCGCCCAACGTTACGTAGAAGAGTAGCTGTGATTCTCCATTAGAAAATACGCGACATGGGATTGGTTATTTACAGTCCGCCAGTAAGCTTGAAAGACATTCTATGATTTTGTCGACCTGCCTTGTCAACTTTATGATAAGGGGGGGGACCTCATCACATTTAGTCAGGGACATTAAAATGTCTTCTTTAAGAAAGCTTACGCATGTGTAGCGGCAGAAGGTATCGTCTGTCTAAACGCCTGAAGATTATTCTTTCTAAAGGAAGAGGACTACTTTTCAACTGTCCCTGGCTAAAGATGGAGCCTTTATATAAAGCTGCGGAGCAAGGAGGACATACAGTTATATTAGAAATGTCCTGGCGTTGGACAAATACCAACGTTGAACCTGAATCCCACAGTTTATACGCCAGAATTAAAAACTTATGCTGGCGGCTACGAAATGGATTCTACCAAACGAGAACTCATGTTTCCTGATCAATCGTACATTATCACCTCGGGCGACACGAACGAACCTTTGTACATTGCTCCCGAAAGTCCACAAGTCTTTCTGTCCACCAACCCTCCTGGTAAGAACCCTTATATAGAGCAGGGTCTTGGGAGATGGTTGATTAGGACGTAGGATCAATTTTTACACGATCCACTATGCAAACGCCTTCCTTCTATTTAAAGGATTCAATCGGATTTACTACAGTATATTCAAAAGATCACTTGGACGCATTCGTTTTTGGTCACACTGATGTGACCTCGTTATACACTATATTGATTCACACCACTCTAGACCAGTAAGAGTCCCGCAGAAGAGAACCAGAGATAAACAGGAGGGAGGAGATGTACACAATTGGAATAGGGAAAGTGGACACGTCTAAGAAGAAGTATCTACTCAATACTCAACTATTCACTTGGGCAGCACAAGCACTTTTATTCTTGATTCCAGTCATGTTTCCTTACAACACAACTATTCTATTTGATACACACTTATATAATTACCGACCCAAGGTACGGCCAGGGGACATCATTTGCATCGGCTTCGTACGCCAACCTCTTTATGGGCTTTGGGAAAACACACATTTTCGGTGAGACCAAACGCCTTTAGAATCATATTATGTTTTTATCGTCGCTATAATAGACGAACTTATGTATTTATTTGGTCGGGTGATCACTAACACTATTTGGATCTTTGAATATCTGAATATAAATTCATTAATTAAATTTACGCATATTTTAATGACACTGAATGAAATAGATTATCTCGCCTTCATTTATAGTAATTGATACAAACCTAAGATTAAACTGAACCTTTTCCAGAAGGAAAATAGCAGAATTCCTTACTTAGAGCGAAAGTCCACCTAGACTCTCGATCAGAGGAATCCCAAAGGACATTTTTAGATTGAGGAGGGTCTGACTCTACTGAACAAACATCCTGACTCAATGAACACTCTATATGAGAGATTCAAGAACAGGGGCATACAGTGATATAGGATATTAATTAGGCCTTTGACCATGCTTACATCAGATAGGAACTATTTTATGAATGAAATGTTCTTCAAAAAGAAATTACATAACAAGTAAAAATAAATCATCAATTTAAGAAAGAACAAACTAAAATGACCACCCACTGTTTATCACTACCTTTTCTAAACAAAGCATCACAAATCAGGAACTATTTTACAAGACATTTGGGTATACTAAGCTGGACAGAGATTTGGATAAATGACAAGTAGTCATCCTAAATTTAGTGTAATAGTGTTTAGAAGGGCCAAGACAATAGGCAACAAAATCTCCCCTAGTCTGTTTAGTTCCAAGAAAGACTATGGATCCAATATTCCCAAATGCTTCTATATCTGTGGCAGTTGTAGAATATGCAGATATGCATTGCCTATTAAGTATATTACAGATATTCATACCAAACAAAAACACAAACTACGATCATTCATGACATGCAATACAAAGTTTATTGTATATTTAGTGAGATGCTCATGTGGCAGCGGCTATGTGGGCAGAACCATACGCATGCTCAGATAAAGAATTGGTGAACATGTAAGGAGCATTAAGAACAAAGATGAGAGATTCCCGGTAGCCCTCCATTTTATGCACTGTCCATCTGGTGCATTACAAAATCTTACCTTTAGTGCCATTGAGCATATATATTTGAATACTAGAGGGGGTGACAGAGAATCTCTTTTAAATCAGAGGGAGATGTATTGGATCTATGCCCTTGGGACTTTGGCACCCAGGGGCATGAATCTAGACTGGGAGTTGAAGCATTTTTTATCATTTCTATATATGTTTATAATTTTCTATATTTCCCAATTAATAGCTTGAGTTTTGTCTTCAGCATTATGTCTATTTAAGTCATGTCTTATACAAATTCAATGTGAATCATTATGGTTTGGTTTTGACTTAGTTTTGAATTAGCTTTAAGGCCTTTATAAATTTTTAGTTATTATTATTTTTGATCTATATTTTTAACACTTCCTAGCCATTATGCCATTTGTCTTGGACCAAAAAACAACATTCTATTGCATTGTGAGAGAATATTCTATTGATACTTGTATTCCCTCACTAATTAATCATGTTATCATTAGAGAATGTTGATCAGCATTATTAAGTGATTTGTGCTACCTATTTAGATATGCGCTAATATACTATCTAAGCTTATTGGCTATACTAAATGTATCTTACAATATATCTCAATCTGTCCAATTAGAACTGAAATTATGATACTTTAAATGTCCTTTTAGACACATATGTCTCTTCCATTGTAATGTTATGCATTTCGCTCGTGTTTTTAACTTTTACTTCAGCATAATATTGCTGTCATTTTGCTTTTGTTTTTATTATGTCACTTCTCCCCATTATGTATGTTTCCCTTACTTGTCCATTTGTTTCCCATTCTCCCGCAATCATTACCGACTTGTGAGACGCACTATTAGCCGGGGATACTACTGGCTGATGGTACTAACCAATCCCATTGATCGCGGAGTTTTTCGCGCCAAATTTTCTACTCGTGACGTCACAGTTGGGGGCGGGAACAACGCGGTATATGAGACACCTCGGGCAGAAAGAACTGAACTCTTGACAAAGGGATCTTCACGAAAAAGCGCTCAGAGTTGTTCTGACCCACCCACCATCACACAATAAAGGTTTTAATGTTCCTGTGAGTTTGTAGACCCCGTTTTCTACCGCAGCTGTGCTCGCTTCTGTGACCCCACGGACTGCCTATCTTAACGGACATGACTCCATTTTACAGGCCAATAGCTCTATGTGAAAGTGAGCGAGGGAGGAAGCAGGCTCGGGTGGTTGCTTAGTGGCGGGGGGGGGCGTGGCCGTGGCTCGGCCTGTGCCAGTGCGGCGGCCGGTACGCATGCAGGTGAGTGGGGGCAGCTCGTGTTGTTGGGATGGCTCAGGCTCTATCTGAGAGTGGGGGGGCTCGGGATGTGGCTTGCGCACACCCCGCCGTCTGCGCGTGCGACACCCAGCCTCTGCAGTGGCGACACTAACGGCTATGCGCGTGGACACTAACGCCTGACCGTGTGTGACAACCCGGCTACTGACGTGTGTGACACTAAAGCTAGGACCGACTAAGGCACACTACAGCCTTGGTGTGGACACTAACAGCTCTGCGTATGTGAGAACTAACAGCTCCTGGTGTGTGACCTAACAGTTCTGCGGTGCTGACACCCCGGCTCTGCGTGTGTGACACTAAGGCTCTGCGTGTGTGACACTACGAGCTGCGTGTGTGTGACACTAAGGCTCTGCGTGTGTTGACACTACACAGCTCTGCGTGTGACACACGCACGCTTGCGTGCCGACACACCGTGCATTGTTACTAACGAGATATGCCCGCAGTGGATGGGTGTTACTGTTTAGATCTCAGACGATGATTACACAAATGACGGGGTCAGAAATAAATCCAAACAGGACTCGTAACCCCCGCGGATCCCGCACGACGTCTGCCCAGGAAGCAGCTAATATATCGAGTGCACATATTGCACCTGACTGTATCCCGTTCACACCCTACACAAAGCCCCCTAATTCCACTTCCAGTTACACTGCCCTTTTAACTGGTGTCTATGCCAGGAGCTGTAAAGCCCAATGAACCTTCCTTAACACAGGCGGTTCTCAAACCAGTCTCGAGACCCCCACAAACAGGTTTAGGTTTGAGGTATCCCCCCTGACTTCAGCCCAAGTAGTGCAGTCGAAGACAGAGGCACGAAGAGCCACCTGTTGCTGAAGAAGGATATCCTTAAAACCGGACCTGTGAGAGACGATCTTGAGGATCTGGATGGCACCCTCGATGAATCATCAAACTCTCGATCACTGCGGGGGGTGTCATCTTCTCTGGCGCCACCCTTTTGTCCGAGTTTGCAAGGCAAAGCCCCCCTTATCTGACGGTTTCACTGGATAAGGACAGGGCTGGCATAAGAGGAGAGAAAACACTTGATTGACAAACCACCATTAGTGTACCGCAAGCACAATGCGAGTGGCAATAAATTACAGAGAAACAGAAGCTCCAATCGGTGGCTTTTAGCACACTTACATTTGTTTTAAAGAAGATCGTTATCAAAACGGTGTTGTTGTTTGTTTTTAGCGAGCTTAAGTGGGCATTGCACCTTTAAGAACATTGGGGGACAGTTGCCTTGCTCCTGATTATCTGCGTCTGACAGGCAGGGCGGTCGGTTAGCTAGGTGCTGTACACGTGGTGGTTAACGGGAATTTTTATTCGCATTGGAACGTTTATTGAAACCAGCGAGATTTATTTCCTCTTTTAGTAATGATTCACCGATTACCAGGCGGCATGCAGGGAAGGAGACATGTACCCAGGAGCACGCGGGGGAACACAGTATACAAGGGCGAACGCAGGGGAGAGAGGGCACAGTACCAGGAGAAACGCGGGGGGGGGGGACACATATACCAGGAGCACGCAGGGGAAGGAGGACCATATACCAGCGGAGCACGGGGGGGGACACATATACAGAGAGCACGCAGGGAGGGAAGCGAACATATACCAGGAGCACGCGGGGGGGACACATATGACAGGCGCATGAGGGAGGGAAGGAGACAATGTTACCAGGAGCACGCGGGGGGACACATATACCAGGAGCACGCAGGGGAAGGAGACACGTACCAGGAGCACGCGGGGGCGACAAATATACCAGGAGCACGCAGGGGAAGGAGACATATACCAGCGAGCACGGGGGCGGACACATATACCAGGAGCACGCGGGGGGACACATATACCAGGCGCACGTGGGGGGGACAACAATACAGGCGAACGCAGGGAAGGAGACATTATACAGGATGCAGGGGGGGACACATATACCGGAGCACGCCGGGGGGACAACAATACCAGGAGCACGTGGTGGGACCATATTCGCACGCGGGACGAACCAATCCAGGGCCCCAAGGGGGGGACACATATACCAGGAGCACGACGAGGGGGGGACCATTATACCAGTGAGCACGCGGGGGGACACATATACCAGGAGCAACGAGGCGCAAGGAGGACATATACAGGAGGCAGTGGGATCGGGAGGAGACAATATACAGGAGCACTGCGAGGGGTAAACATATACGCAAGGGGGGCACATGAGCACGTGGAACGGGGGACACATTATACAGGCGCACGTGGGGCCAAACCAGGAGCACAGCGGGACCAGGGGACCATGAACAATACCAGCGAGACGCGGGGGGACACATATACCAGGAGCACGGGGGGGGGCACATATACCAGGCAGCACCGGTGGGGACAAAATATACCCAGGAGTACGGGCGGGGGACACATCTAAACCGGAGTACGCGGGGCGGCAAGCAGGGGGGGGGAACATATACCAGAGCACGCGTGGGGACAATATACCGGGAGAAACGCGTGGGGACACATATACCAGGAGCACGCGTGGGGACACATATACCAGGAGCACGCGTGGGGACGACATATACCAGGAGCACGCGGGGGGACACATATACCAGGAAGGCACGCGTGGGGACGACATATACCAGGAGCACGCGGGTTGGCGGGACATTACCAACGAGATGTGGGGGGGGGGCATGCAATATACCGGAGCACGTGGGGGGGGCACATTATTACAGGCGGGGGCCAGGGGGAGGAGACATACCAGGTACACACAGGACGGACGACGACATTATCACAGACAACCAGCGTTGTGGGGGTGGGACGACGACGAAATATATCAGCAACCAGGTGCGCGGGGGGTGCGGGGGGCGACGACATATACCAGCCACAGGGCCGGGGTGGGGTGGGGGCGGACATATACCAGCACAGGTGCGGGGGGGTAGACAAATACCAAGCCACACAGGTGGGGGAGGGGGAATATACCAGCCACCAGGGGCGGTGGGGGACGGGGGACGGCATATACCAGACACAGGTTGCGGGTAGGCGCGGGAGGACTATACCAGCACCAGGTGCATGCGGGGGGGAGAGGAAACACTATTATACCCCAACACGCCGGTGGTGTGGGCGGGACACGTATATACAGAACCAGGTGTGTGAGGGGAGCACACAATACCAGCACCAGGTGCGTGAGGGGGCACACATATGCAGCACCCTGGATGCACGGGGGTGGGGGGGGGGGGGGACAATATACCAGCCAAACAGGTGCGTGCGGGGGGACAGATACTGTACCAGCGGACAATGGGGACACATACTAGAGAGCCTGGTTATTCCTGTCTCTGGAAGCCAGGTGAGCACACACAAGGCGCACTCTATGCCCGAGCCGCTTCATTCGGGGAAGTCGCGCCTCTTCTACTTGTCACCTGACCAGCTGGATTTTCTTCCTGCATTCGGGCGATGACCCGAGCACACGCGCGAAACATTGCCTGAATTCCATATGCCCCCAGGAGACACGCAATGTGCACGAGTCCGCGTCCACGCCCTCGCTCATGCCTAACCCCTTCTCTACAGGAGGGTCCAGCCACCACAATCATGTGTATATCTATATACAAACACACACGTGACGGGCTGAGAATCAAGTTCGTTTGTATACAGTGCGACAGTTATACGCAGATCACAGAAAACACACACATTTGCCAGCACAATGAGTTCTCTCCACAGAGCTCTACCATTCTATATTTTGGCCCACAGTGAGATCAGTGAATTGACATGGTCACCAGGTCCTCAACCCCTGTACGTGTTATTCCTCACTTGTCCGATTCTGGAACCGCGATGTTCAGAGTTACGGGCACAAAAGGGTGTGAATTTCAAAACCAATGTAAAGTCGTGGCAGCGCGAGGGCTTTACGTATGGTTTAAGGCCGCGCGTTATAGTGCCGTGTCCGGAACGGGTGACGTCACGTGCCGACTAGCTAAAGTGATTATTCATTTGACGGGCTGGCGAGCTGCGGGACGTACTGGCATTTGTCGCTTGAGGGTTGACAGCCCGTAAAAAAATCAAATATCCGGATTCCAAAGGTCCACGACGTGCATTGTCGACCGTCGCGCTTACTATAAGTGCCACGCAATGTATTTGCTTTTTGGGCGACGTCGCCCGTCGCGGGCACTAGTACTGCTGCGGCCTAAGCTTGCTCCACCTAGGTGACGGATTTTTTTTCAGTGGTCAGCCAGGCAGCACATAGCTGCCAGCTAGTTCCAGGTCAGTGTGTGTGAAGGACCCAGACCTAGACATTTCTGATTGCTGGAGCTGAGGCCGACGGGGATCTCCGGACACGTATGTTCCGACAGTATGTGACACGCAGGGTCAGGCGCGCTCGACTTGTATGTGGGAAGTGCACTGTTTTTAAGGGAGAAAAAGTAATGTACAGAATACCACAGGTGTACACGCACTAAACATACCACACAACTCTCCCGAACAAGCTCTCCGTCTTCTCCCCTATAACCCTCTTGTCACCCTATAAAATCTGTCCTTCTCCCTTCTATAACACACTCCCTTCTACATCCAAACTCTGGCCTGTCGACGCCCTCTTGCTCTCACTCCCTTTGCCATAATGGACTTCTCCCAGCCTTATCCCTCTATCTCTCTCCCTTCGACTGCAGCAGATATGCTTCCTGACCAGCTTACAATTGATAACATTAGCAGAGCATTAGATTGTATTGCTCTGTGACGCCGAGCGATGCCACTCTATAGTTCTAACTCTGCACATGAGCGTCCACCCGCCCCCCCCCCAGACATCTACGAGCAGCGCGCTGTGTACTAAGGGCATGAGCGTTAAACATAGGAAGGAGTGCCAGACACCGCAGAGCAATTACATACTAATGACCGTCTGAATCCATATCTGGTTTTACCAGCAACG
Organism: Ascaphus truei; assembly: GCA_036426205.1. NCBI lineage: Eukaryota > Metazoa > Chordata > Amphibia > Anura > Ascaphidae > Ascaphus > Ascaphus truei. Next base: position 32,399 of record WSYH01002010.1, read on the forward strand.
CGCATTATATAATCCTCCCTGATATGCACAAGCTTGGGATCATGTTCAAGACAGCGTCACAGTATCGATACTTCTTATCTCTCTGCTGGGTCAATTGCATTTAACTAAATCAGGAGAGCGACAGAAAAGAAATACTATATTGTATTATAACATACACAGCACTATTAGGGTAACCCAGAGGAACAGATTAACCCAGCAGCTGCCCAGAGGAACTGCCAACTCAGGACTCTCGGCTTCCCAAGACAGGAGTTTGGGAACAGACTTTACCCTATAGAGCGTTATTCTGCTGGGAATAGCTACACTTATCTTTAACACTCTCTCCAGGGTACCAGAATAGCAGCCGTCTGTGCTTTACGCCTAAAGACAAGTTTCGAGGAGTATGACCACACTCCAAAAGCTAACGCAGGCTGCCCAGGAGCCCTTTTAACCCTTAGAATCAAAAGTATTGATACTCAGCTTATTGCCCAGGTGGCTCAACTCTAGTCCTCATGGACACCCCCCCCCCCAACAGGTTCGGTTTTCAGGACATCCCATGCTTCCAGACAGGTGGCTCAATCAATGACCTCAGTCCTGGTAAAACCTGACCTGTTGGTGGGCGGGGGGCGGCTTGAGGACTGGAGTTTTAGAACCCCTGCCAATAAGGGTGAGGATTAGGCTGGGCGTATACTGTGGGCCAAAGCTTGCCACAAACGCATTATGGGAGGCTATGAGGCCATATAGGGGCCCCCGGAGAGAAAACTGTGACAATGCAGAAAAGTACTGGTACTTGACACACCTGCGACAGGTATTTATCAGTAATACTTGAGCTGTTTAGGGAGAAGCCGACGGCTCAGAGTGGCACTGAATGTTTAAAGAGCAGGGGGACGTTGTCTTTCATGTGACCTTGTGCGCAAGTCACCTTATTCCCCGTGCAATGAATAGATTGTAAGCCTTCCAACGGGGCCAGGGACCCTAGTGTCTCAAAAGTCCTGTAAAGCGCTACGTAAAACTAGCCAGCGCCCTATACAAGAACATGCTATTATTATGATTTAGTCGTAGGGCCCACTGGAAGAGTAATGTCCGGTGTCCTCCTGTTAGATTAATCTTCGGAGCACGTGTCCTCCGCAAGAGAATAGGCTCCCGCGGAAAATATGGCGCCAAATGGATGCTGCCCAGCAGAGCTGGCCAATCTAAGCCAGACGCAGATGGAATGTCTGGTACCGGATTCACTCGTTCTGCAGTCCGTGTTACTCTGTCCTCTCTCGTGCAGATCCCCCACTGGGGATGGTCCAGAGGCCGGGGAAGATTCAGTCTCACGCCCCCCACGCTTCTCTCTCTCCCGTCTCTCTCTCTCTCTCTCTACAGCACGGGGAGACTGGACTTCGGTCGGTACCAGGAGAGGTGCGTTAGCGAAGAGGGAAGGGTTCTCAGAAGAGGGAGGGGCGAGTCTCCAGGAAGGAGTGAGGGGGGGTTTGCGGCTATGTATTAGGAGGAGAGCCGTGGGAGAGCGGCAGAGCGGCGGAGGATTAGAGATTTCAGCAGCTCCACCCTTACCCCAAGCACATAAAGTAATTGCACAATCATGCAGATTACAGAACAGCACGTGGACGTAGCGGTATTAAACACGCGTTGTGTGTAGATACTGATAGAAGGAGCTGGCTCAGTGAGTAAAGACACGTGGACTGTTGAGCATGAGACGTTCAATGAACTCAGACCGGATGAAGTGGAACAGCACTCGAGGGAGAGCGGATTGAATTCGCAAGGACACTCGCAGGAGACAGCAGCGCTTATGAAGTGCCAAGGAACAAGACACTCCTGCAGGGAGAGCCAGTATGCGTGATGAATGTCACGGAAGGTGACACCGCAGGGGGAGAGCAGCGTATGAATGTGCCAGGAAGCAGACACCTCGCAGGGAGAGAGCGTATGAAATGTGCAGGAAGCAGGACCACTCCGCAGGCTGAGAGCAGCGCTATGAATGTGAGGAAGCAGACACTCTCGCAGGAAGAGACAGGTCGGATGATGTGCAGGAAGAAGGACCTCCGAGGGAGAGCAGCGTTGATGAATGGTGCAGAAGCGAACTGCAGGGAGCTCGCAGGGAAGCATCGTATGAATGTGCAGGGAGCAGACCACTCGCAGGGAGAGGCAGCGATATAGAATGTGCAGGAAAGAGTGACACTCCGCAGGGAGAGCAGGCGTATGAATGGGCAGGAGCAGACACTCAGCAGGTGAGCAGCAGCCGTTTAATGAATGTGCGGAAGGTGCAGACACTCCGCAGGGAGAGCAGCGTATGAATGGGCAGAAGCAGAAGGCACTGCAGGAGAGCACGTTATGAATGTGCAGGAAAGAGACAACTCCGCAGGAGTGGAGAGAGCACGTAGGGAATGTGCAGGAAGCAGACACTCCGACCAGGGAGAGCATGCGGTATGAATGTGCAGGACAGCAGACACTCCGCAGGGAGGAAGCAGCGTATGAATGTGGGAGCAGGGACAATCCGCAGGCGCAGGAGAGCAGCGTTGAATGTGAGGAGATACGGTGAGCAGGAAGGAGGGGTGACACCCGCAGGAGAGCAGCGTTATGAAGTGCAGGGAGGGACACTCCGCAGGAGAGAGCAGGTAGATTGAGATGTGAATAAAGGAGCAGAGATCTTTGAGGTGGGGGACACTCCCAGGGGCAGGGAGAGCAGCGTATGAATGTGCAGGAAGCGACATCCGCTAGGGGAGACGCAGCGTATGAATGTGCCCAGGAAGCAGACACTCCGCAGCGGAAGCGAGAGTCGTTATCAGAATGTGAGAAGCAGACACTCCGCAGGAGAGCAGCGTTATGGAATGGGCAGGAAGCAGACACTCCGCCGGGAGAGCAGCGTATGAATGGGGGAAAGCAGGACAATCCGCAGGGGAGGAGCAGAGCGTATGAATGGCAGGGATGGGGGACATCCGCAGGGAGAGAGCGTAGGATGTGCCAGGAAGCAGACATCTTGCAGGGAGAGGCCATTGGTATGAATGTGCAAGGAAGGCAGACAACTCGAGGAGAGCAGAGTATGAAATGTGCCAGGAAGCAGACACCCGCAGGGAGGAGAGCAGCGTATGGATGCAGGACAGGCAGCCAGACACTCTGCCAGGGAGAGCAGCGTATGATGTGCAGGAAGCATGACACTCTCCAGGGGAGGCCAGCGTATGAATGTGCAGGAAGCAGACACACGCAGGGGAGAGAGCGTATGAATGCTGCAGGAAGCAGACACTCCGCCAGGGAGAGCCAGCGTATGAATGTGCAGGAAGAGGGACACTCCGCAGGGGAGAGCAGCGTCATGAATGTGCAGGAAGCGGATTACTCTGACAGGATGAGACAGCCCGGTATATGAATGTGCAGGAAGCTGATCACCTGCAGGGAGAGCAGCGTTGAATGTGCAGGAAGCAGACACTCCGCAGGGAGAGCCAGCGTGGTATGAATGTGGAGGGGAGGGTGACACTCCAGGCGAAGCCGAGTAGAGCGCGCCGTCCAGGGATGAGACCTGTGAAGGATGGTGGCATGGGAGCGCCAGGTGCGGGAGGTGACACTCCCAGGATGAGCGAGAGAGACAGCTAGAGAATGTTGCGGAAGCTGATACTCCGCAGTGGGAGAGCAGCGTTATGAATGTGCAGGGAGGTTGGGAAAAACATCCGCAGGGAGAGAGCGTATGAATGGGAAGGAGCTGTATACTCCAGCAGGAGAGCAGCGTATTGAAGTGTGCAGGGGAGGGTGACACTCCATGGGAGAGCAGCGTAGATGCATGTGCAGGAAGGTGACACTACCGCAGGAGAGCAGAGTAATAAATGTGCAGGGAGAGCTCAGCGTTGATGAATGGCAGGGAGAGGTGCACTCCGCAGGGGAGAATGGAGTATTAAGTGCAGGGAGGGGCGGAGTATTAGCGTTGCAAAAGCAGACACTCCAGGGAAAGGTGAGTATAATGTATGGGTGAGCGAGTAGTTAATGGCAGAAAACCTAACTCTCAGCAGGGAGGAGTGAGAATAAGTATTAATGTGCAGGCGAGAAGCTGACACTCAGCTGGCCGAGTATTAACGTTGTAGGAAGCTGATGGAAAAAGGGAGAAGAGAGAGCCCGAGTATAACGCCACAGGAAGCTGATGCTCAGCAGGGAGAAGACCGAGGTATTAAACGTACAGGGTGAGGTCAGGCCCCCATGGTGGAGGGGACAGTATAGTGGTGCTAAACTCACACACCGTCAATAGTGACTTTAGTATATAAAATATTTACACACTGCGACTTCCTGAGCACTTGTAACCTTGTTATACACAGCACACACTGTGACATGTGATCAGCAACCCGTGTGTGTGCGCGGACCAATCACACTCCTTTCTCTATTCTGTGTGAATACAACCACACTCTGTCTTTTAATTGGTATGTTTAAATTGAAACCATCCCGCTAATGGTAAAGCCGAGGGGGTGTTTGCGGGACTACTGGATTAATAGTGGAATGGGCAATATCTCTGGGACCGGCACAGCCCCGTGTGTTATGATATCTTTCTTAGCCCCACACGTGTACTCGACGCTTTTACAATTAGACAATGCAGTACAGGCAATATTATACAATAGTGCAACAAATCAGATTGACATAGCAAGGAAATCTCTGCCCGGAGACCGCGCGATTTGGGAATCCCGCACGCCCCGCGGGCACTCAGCTGTAGCGGCGCTCTTTGCGCTGCGCCCCCCCTCCCCCTCTGAATCGGACGTCTAATGCTCTTTACTTCATCCTTAACTTCATTGCACACCCTCACCCACCTCTCGCTGCCACCTCGACACGCTCCTCGGGCAAGGACGTTTGGCCCGGTGCCCTTCTTGTCCGTCGCCAGTCGCCGCCGGAAAAAAAAAACTCGCGCCACTCGACTGTGCCGCGCTTCTTAACATTTCTTCTCACCGCCAGCTTTATGTCCCGGCCAAGCCGCTCCTAATGTGAGATTGGCGCTCCGCTAAGGAGGAACACAGCGAGCGCGCGCCACCCCCTCCCTCTTATAGGCAGGGCGCTGCGCCACTGAGTGTCCTGCTTCGCTCAATTAGGAGCGGAGGGCACGGGAATTTAAAAAATGCGGTGCGAGGGAATGTGAAGAGGTGAAGTTTTGCCTGGTCGTGTGACTTGGTCGCGGCTAAATCCCATTCTAAGCTCCTCCTATTAATTTGCTTGTCCTTTCTACGTTACCTCTACACTCATTAGTCTAACCGTAATATAAGCCTCTGTCGAACTATAATGATCACTCACCTGGCTCTGTATACCAGCATTCCACGAAAACTACCCCCCACACTAAGCCGCCCACACGGTAAACTCCTACACCCCTTACACTCTATCCGGCTTTCTCCTCTTCTGGGACTCTTCCAATCTGGCCCAGCTCATCTCACATACTCCTGTCCTACCAGCCAACCTGTCACACAGTAGTCACCCTCGACCAGTAAAGAGTCCCCCCCCCCTAATTACTATACCCGCAGTATACGTCAAACTCTACCCTCCAAGCATCCTTCCACCATTCCTGCCATGTTCTCCTAGCTATATTGGGGATCTCCCGCAGATCGCTGGCAGGCCCTGCCTCACTTCTCCCAGCCTCCACGTCGCTCTGTCCAGCACAGAAACATGCAATGTGCATACTACCTGCAGTAACGCGCAAATTTTGATACGCCTGGGAGCTAGTAGAACCGACACCGGTGCGATCTCCGGCGCGAGCAAGGGACGCCTGCGGCGAAGCGGGGTCGTGTAGAAGTTGGGGACCAGAGAGGACCAAGGTGCAGGGAGCGTGTTAGTAGGCGGGTGTCTGCTTTGCCTTCTGGGAGAGGCAGGAGCGGGCGTAGGGGGGAGGTGCAGAGTGAGAGGAGACGGCCGAGCGGGGCTAACTGTTGTGCCCAGCCTGCCGGTCTCCGCTAGGGAGAACATTGGTGACGAGGCAGGAGAGCGGCGGAATGAGAGGGTCGCGGGGGGAGAGGAGCGTTTCCGTGGAGAGACGGAGAGCGAGGGCCACAGGAAGGGAAGTAAGAGCAGGACGAGGGTGCGGTAGAGGGTGGAATGGTAGGGTAGTGAGAGCCAAATATGGACAGATGGATGAGGTGAGGCAGACGACGACGATGAGGAGAACGTGCGGGGGAGGCTTTAGGCTGCTTGTGTGTTCCATTCGCCAAGATGACATGAAAATTGTATACTATCGGAAGCAACGGAGGGCGATGGGTTGGAGCGACGAGGAGCGGTAGGAAAGAATAGAAATCTCATAGACATGAGCTTGAGGAAACGTTACGCAGGTGGGAGCTGCAGACGGGAGACCCGCCTACTGAGAGGTGCCGGGGGGGGACGTAGAGGAAAGACACCGCAGCAGAGGTGCCGGGTCCGGGACGGGTGTGAATACGGCGTGTGCCGGGCGGAGGTGGCTGTGCTGGCGGGAATGGCGCGAGGGTACAGGGTACGAGAGTCGAGCGTAGTCCAAGGGGGTGCCGGGTGGTGATGAGTGGGTTGACGAGTGAGCGTGTCCAAATGACGGATCAGAGCCAAGGGTGGAAGGTCGACAGCGCCCCGAGAACTATTGTGGGAAAGAATGTTATAGACATGACCTTGACTTATGTACTTCTAAATCCGCCAAGTATTCACTCATTCACCAAATTTACTATCGTACATCTGGGATCTGGGAGGCAGCGGTTTGAGAAATAAATAGGAATGTGCAAATTAGACGGCAGTGTGGCTTTTGAAAATTGAAGAGCACCGGGAGACCTGCAGATGGACAGGATGACAGCCTGGCTGTGACTGAGTATCCCGTGCGGCTGTTAGAGGTGGGAGCGATAGGGGACGGACCCCCCGAAAAGTACATACGACCCCGTAAGCGGAAGTAGCGTGTGCCGCGTTGCTGGAATGAATAGCGTGTGCGCAGGGACAGGCTGGGAGCTACGCAAGATCAATCTGGAAGTACCGGTAGCGAAGAGAAGTTCGTAGGTGCCCGTTAGTCTCAAGCTTTCTGGTGTTGAGGGACCTGCTCTATCGAGAGGGAGAAGCTGTCAGACGTGCCTGGTTTTTATGGAGCTAGCTATCCATCAGGGCAACGAACACAGCCTCAGACGTGACACTATCGGATCTGGAAGATACCAACAGTAGACATGTCTGCGAAAGCGAGACCGCGAGGAGGAAAGCTGATAGTCCCGAGCGGAAGTCATAGAACGAGCGGGACAAAGAGACAGGGAGCATTGGCAGCATTGACGTATCAGTAAGAGCGAGACCGCAGGTGAGGTAACCTGTTGGAAGCAGAGCTACGACTGGAAGATGGAGTGCCTCAGAGTGAGGAGCTTGAGGGGCGGATGTCTTTACTGACGGTCGGAGAGAGTGAGAGAGGGGAGAGTTAGTGACGCGTCGAACGTGTGTAGGAGCGTGTATGGACCTCTCATGTAGGGAGGTAGATGGAGGGAGGGGAACGGGGCCGCGGGTCATAGAGCAGAGGATAGTGACTGAGAGAGAGAGAAGATGAGATAGTCCGGGGAAGGAGATGCGGAGAGAGAGAATGCCGATTCCTGAACAGGTACCCCCTCCAGGAGGGCCTCAGGACGGTCCATGAACGGTTCTCTGGAAAACCTTTTCCTGAAGGACTCTTAAGAAGGGCCGGGGCATGAATGTCCTTTACCCAGGATCTCTCTTCAAGGGCCAAAGCCTTCACTGCATGAAGAACTGGAGTGGCCCCTGGATAGGTGGAATCCAAAAGAGAGTGAATTCGTATTCTCGTTATTTGCGACAGAATGTGGTCCGGTTTGTCGGTCTGATCGGAAAAGAGTGACTGGGATAATGGTTTAAGAGGGATTCATGAAAAAGACCTTGGAGAATCTTTGCATACTGGTGTGTTAGTTGGAGAACGGAATGCCACAGGATTGATTTTGTCACTTAATAGGGAAGGGACCAGGAAACTTAGGTGCCAATTGGAGATGGTACCTTGAGGCGGAATATTCGTTCGAGGAGAGCCATACCAATCCCCCCTGGTTTGTAACTGGGGGTCCCGTAACGACGACGCGATCGGCCTGTAGTTCGATTGCGGGAGGAGCTCGGGAGGAAGGGTAGAATGATCCTTAGAACCATGCGGTTGGGGGCAGAATAATGCGTTCATCTACGGCTGGAACTCCAGAGGGATGTTGGAGAGGGGTAGCAGGAGGGTGGAACCTAATTTATAAGAAGGGCGAACATCCCGCGGGTGGCTAATTTTTGCAGAATGACAGCGTACTCGCCCAAGGAAGGAGTTGAGCCCAATCATCCTGAGGAATCGGATATGAAACATCTCAGGTATTTCTCAGAGGGATGATTGATTTCTCTGTTTGTCCATTGGACTGTGCTGATAGGCGGAAGGGAGAAGAAGAGAGAAGAGTATGCCCAATCTCTGTGATGAAAGTTCTCTCAAAATTTGGATTTCCACCCCAAATGAGAACTCTGTCAGAAACCAATGGACGAAGGAAAACAAAGATCATTTTTATTTTTTTAATTTTTAAATTCTGAATCCGGAAAATCCTGCTCCGTAACGATAGTGCAGCAAGGTGGGTGGGGGATGAGGGTTACTCCCTTAAGTGGAATAAAAAATGGGACATCTTTGAGAACCTGATCCACGCCACCAAGATAGAAAAAATTGTCATTCCTCTGGACCTGGGCACAAACTCCCATGAAGTCAATCGAATGTTTGGACAGGGGCGGTGGTGGAACTGGGATTAGAGTGAACCGAAAACCTTGAGGCTGTTTGACGGAGGAGAATCTTGCTTTGACGCGGCAGTGGGACAGGTGCCCGTGGTACAATCCAGAACTTCTTAGAAGGAATCCTTGGCCACCCAGAACATACCAGAACGAAGAGATCACAGTAGTCTTCTTAAACAGCCTGGTGACACTGTCAGATTTAGAGCCGACGTGATCCACCCCCAAAAGACAGGACCCTTCTATGGAATTCAACTCTGGAGGGACACCAAAGGAGTTTGTTCGTCGGGCACGACGACCAAGTACTTGGCGAAATCGCGTTCGCTCGGGAGGTTGCAACAATCTCGTGTAAGATCTTGGACCAAGTCAGACGTGGCGCAGACATCTTTCATCGCGTGGAAGGATGGTCTCCAGAGGTTCCGCCTGCGTTTCTCTTCGAAAGAATGTATTCGGGAGAGCTGGTCTGCCTTTCGTTCTTGGTCCCGGGGAACTAGTAGGAGGAAGGTGACACAACCAGATTCGCGGGCGAGAACAAAAAAGAGCCCCAGAAGAGCTCCGTCCTTCGGGGACCAACCCGGCGTTGAGCCCATTCCCTATGTCAACCAGAAGGTCTTGTGGTACCGTAGAGAATAGTAAACGGATTTTAAACCCCCTCCAGCACGGGGCTAGCCATCTTGTTGAAGAGCCAGTCACTGTCCTGAAGTTCCTCGTTACCTTCACGTCATATGTTCTCTTCGGCCAGATGAGAATCTTGGAAAAAATACATGCCACCACGGGATGTACACCCCCTTATCGTGAGGCGTGTGTGGTTATTCTGAGCAAAGAACGGCTACTAGCGACGCAATCAGAAGCGGCTACGACTCTAGGACGAGATTATGGGAAGTTCATGTTGGCCCGATGACCGAGAATAGGTGGGATATAAAAGCTACCGTGAGCTTTGTATCCGCAAGGCGGAAGATTTGGACTGATACTGACCAAGCAGAGGATCAGCTCCCTTTTTGGCCCTCACCTCCCGCTGGGCTGGAATTACACAGCAGTCACATCAATCAGCAGCGCCAGGGCCCCCTAGCAGCAGCCTGCTCTTATCCCAGTACCGATATTATCTCTCATCTATTCTACCTATACCGGAGAGGGGTAACCCAAATACCCCGAAAACTGTTGCAACCAACCGAGCGAGCGGGGGCCGGGTGGTGTGGTGGTTTAGAGGAATTGGGGGACGCAGGGACGGGCCGCCGTGGCCCCCCCTATTCTGTGCTGGGCACCAGGGCAAACTGCCCATGTGTTTGACACATTAGTTACGACGCCTGCTGTTGCCCCTTTGGCACTGCCGCTCCCTTTCACTAACAAGGTTCCTCTCTGTACCTATGTTAATTCCTTTCCCTGTTTCAACCCTGCTCCTACCTCTGAGATAACTGAGTACAGGGCTCACACAGTCGACTCTGCTATGGAACGCTGCCCTGTCTTATGGTGGCCTGACTTTCCCACACTCCCACCCCACGTGTGCGGAGGACAGGGGTGGAGGCGTTGGGGCTCTGCTCGTACTTCTCCTGCCCGTTGACCGACACCCTCCCTATTCCATCGTACGGAGCACCTGCTTGCAGAGATGACAGAACCGGGAGGACTGCTTTGGGTAAAAAGAACGTTTAGGCCTTTACTCAGAAGAAGTTCAGCAACATATATTTCAGGCTTCTCCCAGCGATTTAAAAGTCGCTAATTACCAAGTGTACCGATGCATCTGGCGACATTAAATGGCCTGCACACCACGGGTGTCCTTTGCCCGCCTTTTGCTCTACCACACCAGGGAGAAACCGAAAAACACTTTTTCCTTCCCCCGTCTTAAACCCCCGCCTAGGCTAGCGGGGCTACCCCCCTTAGTAGTCCGGCCTTCCTCCAGGCAGGGAGTAACCATGACGTGGCCAAACAACCAAACAGCTCTAGCTATTGATTCACAAGCTTTCCATACCTCCCTACACGCCTCTTTTCCTTTTCGTTCCTGTCCAGATCTCCTCTCCTGTCCAGTGGCGGCATTCTATCGCCACCCTACCTTACTCATCGCCCTTCTGTCTCTCTCAATTTGAATCCTGAGCTACTATTTCTCTTTTATCTATCTCTGTGACGTCACACATTAGTACTGATTGTTCTCCTGGGGGAGTATTAGAGTTCCATATCGATGACCCCTCTCCCCTCGGTTTAGCCACAAATCACTAATAATGCTGATCAACATTTCTCTAATGTAACATGATTAATTAGTGATGCGAGAAGTACAAGTATCAATAGAATACTCTCTATCAATGCAATAGAATGTTGTTATTTTGCGTCCAAGACAAATGGCATAATGGCTAGCGGAAAGTGTGTAAAAATATAGATCAAAAATAATAATTAATAACTTAAAAATTTATAAAGGCCTTAAAGCTAAGTGTCAAAACTAATCAATCAAGCCAACCATAATGATTCACATTGAATGTTTGATATAAGACCTGACTTAAATAGATCAGTAATGTACCATGAAACAAAACCGTCAAGCTTTAATTGGAAATATAGACAAATTATAAACATGTTAGAAATGCATAAAAAATGCTTCAACTCCCAGTCTAGATTCGATGACCCTGGGCTGCCAAAGTCCCAGGGCATAGATCCAGTACATATCATCTGATGTTTAGCAGAGAGTGACTCTGTCCACCCCCTATAGTATTCAAAGATATATGTCAATGGCACTAAAGTAAGATTTTGCTAATGCACCAGAGGGACAGTGCATAAAATGGCGGGCTACCGGGGAATCTATCATCTTTGGTCTTAATGATCCCTTACATGTCGCCAATTCTTTCTGCTGAGCATGCGTATGGTGATGCCCACATGAGCCACTGCCAAATCGAGCATCTCACTTAGGAATATACAATAAACTTTGTATTCGTAATGTTCATGAATGATCGTAGTTTGTGTTTGGGTTTGTATGAATATCGTAATATACTTAATGGGCCATGCCCAGATACTTTCGGGTGGTCGGGTGATTGTGGAGCGGGCGGGGGGTGGAGCATGAAGGGACTCCAGGAGAGGATTCGGCAAAATGGGGGACCTGTTAAACAGGACCGGAGAAGAAGGTGGGAGAGCTAGGTAAATGGAGGGAGGGAGTAGGAAAATTAACAAAAAGAAGGGATTAATAAGCGTATGATGGGACAGGGTATAAACTACTGGAGCCTAGCTAGAGGCAGGAGGTAATTCATAAATGGACCCAAAATTTTTTTGTTCTTGTAATTATTTTTTTTTTTTTTTTTTTTTGTGTTTGTTTGTTTATTTGGGGGGTGGGGGGGGGGGCGGGTGGGAGTGGGGGGGGGGGGGGCGGGGCGGGGGGGGGGGGGGGGAAAAAGTACAGACCAACTTTATAAAAAAAAAAAAAAAAAAAAAACCAATTGTTTAGTTGAAGAACTACACACCTACCACACAACCGCCACACCACCAAGTGTTCGTTTTTTTTTGTTTTTTTTAAAACGACAACAACAACGGCCACAGAATAGAAGCATTGGGAATGATTGGATCCATAGTTCTTTTCGAACTAAACAGATAGGTGGAGATTTTGATTGCCTATGTCTTGGGCCCCTTCTTAAACACTTTTTAGGATGACTACTTGTACATTACCAAATCTCGTCCAGCTTGAGGATACCAATGTTGAAGATAAAATGGTTCTGCATTTGTGATGCTTGTTTAGAAACGGGCTAGTGAAACACAGGGCCTTGGTCTTTTTGATATGTTGTGTTCCTTTCTTAAATGTGATGATTTATTTACTTGTAATGTATTCTTTTTGAAGAAAATTTCATTCATAAACAATAGTCAATTGATGTAATGCATTGTCAAAGGCCTAATTAATATCCTTAATCACTGTATCCCCTGTTCTGAATTTACTCAGATAAAGAGGTCAGTTGGAGTCAGGAATGTTTGTTCAGCTAGAGCAGACCCCTCAACTTAAAAATTGTCCTTTGGCCGGATTCCTCTGATGACGAGGTCTGGGTGCTCGGACTATTCGGCTCTAAGTAAGGGAATTCTGACTATTTTCCTTCTGGAAGGTGAAAAGGTCAGTTTGAATCTTAGGTTTGTATCAATTTACTAAAATGAGCGAGCTAATCTATTTCAGTGTCATTAAAATTATGCGTAAATTTTAAATTAAATGAATTTTATATTCAGATATTCAACGAATCCAAATATGTAGGTATCACCGACCAAATAAATAATAAGTCGTCTTTTATAGCGACGATTATTTTAAAACATAATATTGATTCTAGAAGGGATGGTTGTCACCGAAAATGTGTGTCTTTCCAAAAGCCATAAAGAGGTTGGGGTACGAAGCCGATGCAAATGATTGTCCCCATGGCGTACCTATGTGTCTGTAAATTAATAAGTGTGATCCAAAGAGAAAGTAGTTGTGTTGTAAGGGAAACATGAATGAATCAAGAATAAAAGTGCTTGTGTGCCCAAGTGAATATTGAGTATGTGAGTAGAACCTTCTTCGAGCAGTGTATCCCCTATTACATTTTTACATACTTCCTCCCTCTCTTATTGTGTTTCCTTCTGCGGGATCTTTGCGTGCCTAGAGTGTGTGATAGAATAATAGTGTTATAACGAGGTCACACAAGGTGACCCAAGAAAGAATGCGTCCAAAGTGATCTTTGAATATGGTAAGGTAAATCCGATGAATCCTTTAAATAGAAGGAAGCGGTTTCGCAGTAGTGGGTCGTTAAAAATTGATCACGTACCTAATCAACCATCTCCAAAGATCCATGCTCTATATAAGGGTTCTAACAGGAGGTTGGTGGGGCGTCGAACAACTCTGACGCAGTTTCGGAGGAAAGCAAACTTTGTCAAAGAGTTCGTTCGTGTCTGCCGAGCGTGTCGATCATATGTACCCGTTGTATCCGCCCCAACAAGTGAGTCAGTGAGTAGAAATTTGAGCGCGAAAAAACTACGCGTACAATGGGATTGGTTCAGTACCATACAGCCAGTAATTTAGAAAATTATGTTTTGCTCCCAGCTTTCAAACAAGGGGGGGACCCACACATAGAGGACATTCGAAAAAGTAGTGGAGAAAGAAAGATCTTCAGACGTTTAGCAGAGTATCCTTTTCTGCCTCCTACACATGGTAATCTTTCTAAAGAGGAAAGAGGACACTTAAATTCCCTGGACTAAAAGAGGATGACATTATAATAAAAAGTGCGGACAAGGGAGGTCAACAGTTGTCATGAATGTAGAAATGTACCACAATGAAAGCTTGAGACATTAAATAACCAACAGGCTATGCTAAATAGAGAAGAATCCCACAGTCTCTCTTTATAATTGAAATTAAAGAAACTTATAGACATGGGCGGTTAGCGAAAGTGGAGTACTCACCAAACGAGAATCGTATGTTTTTTATTCAATCCTTTCCACGAGTACTATTTGTCACATCCCCAAAGGTCCTAAGTCTCTGCTCAACCCTCCTGGTAGACCCATCTATATCGAGCATTGGGTCTTGGGAGATGGTTTATCTAGGCACGTGCGATAATTTTTACAGCCTACTGCAAACCTTCTTTCTTATTTAAAGGATTCAATCGGATTTACCTACAGATATTCAAAAAGATCACTTGGACACATTCTTCTTTAGGGTCACACTTGATGTGACTCGTTATACACTATTATGATATCACACCTAGGCACGCAAGCAACTAGTTATATTCATCACTCCAATATCAACTTGGCACAAGAGCACTTTTATTCTTGATCTCAGTCATGTTTCTCTACAACACAACTATTCTATTTGATACACTTATTATTTACAGACAAGGGGACGGCCAGGGGACATCATTTGCACCTTCAGTACGCCAACCTCTTTATGGGATTTGCGGAAATGACAAACATTTTCGTTGGGATGAAACCAATACCTTTAGGAATCTATTATGTTTTATCGTGCGCCTATATAGACGACTTATTATTTATTTGGTCTGGTGATGCACTAACACTATATTGAATCTTTGAATATCTGAATATTAAATTATTAATTAAAATTTACGCATCAATTTTAATGACACTGAATGAAAAGATTATCTCGACCTTCATTATATATGATACAAACCTTAAGGATTCAAACTGAACCTTTTCAAGAGGAAATAGTCAGAATTCCTTACTTAGAGAGAATAGCTCGCCACCCTAGACCTCCCATCAGAGCATCCCATAAAGGACAATTTTAAGAGTGAGGGAGGGTTGACCTCTATGAACAAGCATTCCTGACTCAATCTGAATTTATCCGAGAGATTCAAGAACAGGGGGTACAGTGATAAGGATATAAATTAGCCTTTGACCATGCATTACATACAGATAGGAACTATTTATTGAATGAATTTCTTCAAAATAAAAATACACGTAACAAGTAAAATAAATCACAATTTAAGAAAGAACAAATATCAATTAGGAAACAAACAATGACCACCACTGTTTGATCACTACCTTTTTAAACAAAGCCATCACAAATCAGGAACTATTGTTACAAGCATTTGGGTATACTCATAGCTGGACAGAGATTTGGATAAATGGACAAGTAGTCATCTCTAAATATAGTGTTTTAGAAGGGCCAAGACAATAGACAAAATCTCCCCTAGTCTGTTTAGTTCAAGAAAGACTTATGGATCCAAATTCCCAAATGCTCTATATCTGTGGCAGTTGTGAGAATATGCAGATATGCATTGCTATTAAGTATATTACGAATTCAACCAAACAAAAACACAAACTACGATCATTCAATGACATGACATACAAATTGTATTGTGATATTTAGTGAGATGCCATGTGGCAGCGGCTAGTGGGCAGAGAACCATACGAATGCTCAGTAAAGACAATTGTGTGAAACATGTAGGAGCATTAAGAACAAAGATGAGAGATTCCGGTTAGCCCTCCATTTTATGCACTGTCCATCTGCGTGCATACAAAATCTTACCTTTAGGCCATTGAGCATAATATTTGATATGGGAGGGGGTCTGACAGAGAATCTCTTTTAAATCAGAGGGAGATGTATTAGGATCTATAGCCATGGGACTTGGCACCCAGGGGCAGAATCTAGAATGGGAGTTCGACGCATTTTTATCATTCTATATCATGTTATAAATTTTCATATTATCCCAATTAATAGCTTGAGTTATTTCTTAGCCATTATGTCTATTTAAGTCAGTATTATACAAATTCAAGGTGAATCATTATGGTTTGTTTGACTAGTGTTGAAGAGCTTTAAGGGCCTTTATAAATTTTATTATATTATTTTTAGATCTATATTGTAACACTTCCTACACCATTATGCCATGTCTTGGACCAAAAAAACAACTTCTTATTGCATTGTGAGAGAATATTTATTGATACATTGTATCCTCTCACTAATTAATCATGTTATCATTAGAGAATGTTGTCAGCCAATATTAGTGATTTGTGCTACCTATGTAGATATGCGTAATATACAATCTAAGCTTATTGGCTATACTAAATAGTTCTTTACAATAATCTCCAATCTGCTCAATTAGAACTGAAATTTGATACTTTAAATGTCCTGTTAGACACATATGTCTGTCCATTGTAATGTATGCATTTCGCTCGCTATTTTTTAACGTTTACTCAGCATTAATATTGCCTGTCATTTGGCTTTTGTTTGTTTATTACACTTCTCCCCATTATGTTGTTTCCCTGACTTGTCCATTTGTTTCCCATTCTCCGCACAATCATTTAACGAATGTGAGAAGCAAATAGACCGAGGGATACCTACTGCGCTGATGGTACTAACCAATCCCATTGATCGCGGAGTTTTTCGCGCCAAATTTCTACTCAGTGACGTCACAGTTGGGGGCGGGACAACGGGTACATATGAGACACCTCGGGCAGACACGAACTAACTCTTTGACAAAGGGATTCGTCACGAAACGCGTCAGAGTTGTTCTGACCCCCCACCATCACACAATAAAGGTTTTTAATGTTCCTGCTGGTTTGTAGCCCCCGTTTTCTTCACCGCAGCTGTGCTCCGCTTCTGGACCCCACGGACTGCCTATCTTAACTGGACAGTGACTCCCTTTTACAGCCAATAAGCTCTATGTGCCAGTGCGGGGGGAAGCAGGCTCGGTGTGCTAGTGCGGGGGGGGCGGGCGGGCTCGGTGTGCCAGTGCGGGGCTCAGGCTACGCATGCAGGTGAGGGGGGCAGCTCGTGTTAGTGTGTGGATGGCTCAGGCTCTATCTGAGAGTGGGGGTGGCTCGGGATGTGCGTGCGACACCCCGCCTCTGCGCGTGCGACACCCCGCCTCTGCGTGTGCGACACTAACGGCTCTGCGCGTGTGACACTAACAGCTCTGCGTGTGACACCCCGGCTCTGCGTGTGTGACACTAACAGCTCTGCGTATGTGACACTAACAGCTCTGCGTGTGTGACACTAACAGCTCTGCGTATGTGACACTAACAGCTCTGCGTGTGTGACACTAACAGTTCTGCGTGTGACACCCCGGCTCTGCGTGTGTGACACTAACGGCTCTGCGTGTGTGACACTAACGGCTCTGCGTGTGTGACACTAACAGCTCTGCGTGTGACACCCCGGCTCTGCGTGCGACACCCCGTGCTTGTTACTATACAGATATGCGCAGTGGTGGGTGTTCTAGTTTAGATTCTCTAGACGATGTTTACACAAACTGGGGTCAGAAATAAATACAAACAGAGACCTGTTAACCCCTCGCGGATCCCAGCACGACGTCTGCCCAGGAAGCAGCAATATATGCGAGTGCCATATTGCCCTGCTCGTCATCCCGTCACACCCTACACAAGCCCCTAATTCCACTTCCAGTTACCTGCCCTTTTAACCTGTTGTCTGCCAGGAGGGCTAACAGCCCAATGAACCTTTCCCTTAACACAGGGGTTCTCAACTCCAGTCCTCGAGACCCCCCAAACAGGTCAGGTTTTGAGGATATCCCTGCTTCAGCACAAGTAGTGCAGTCGAAGACAGAGGCACTGATAGAGCCACCTGTGCTGAAGCAGGGATATCCTTAAAACCTGACCTGTTGAGGACGATCTTGAGGACTGGAATTGGCCACCCCTGATTTAATCATCAAACCTTCGCTCACTGACGGGGGTTTCATTTCCTCTGGCTGCACCCTTTTGTCCGAGTTTGCACAGGCAAAGCCCCCCTTATCTTTACTGGTTCACTGATAAGGACAGGGTGGCATAAGAGGAGAGAAAACACTTGATTGACAAACACCATTAGTGTCCGCAAGCCAATGCGAGTTGCAATCAATTTACAGAGAAACAGAAGCTGCCAAATCTTGGCTTTTAGCACACTTACATTTGTTTAAAGAAGATCGTTATCAAACGGTTGTTTGTTTGTTTTTAGCCGGCTAAGTGGGATTGCACCTTTAAGAACATTGGGGACAGCTTGCCTTGCTCCTGTGTATCTCGCTTGTCTGACAGGCAGGGCGGTAACACGGGGAATTTTTATTCTCATTGGAATGTTTATTAGAACCCAGCAGATTATTTCCTCTTTTAGTAATGTTTCCCGATACCAGCATAACCAGCCGAGCAGCGGGAGGGGCGACACATATACGGAGCACGCAGTGGGAAGCCGAGACATATACCAGGAGCACGCGGGGGGGACACATAGACCAGGCGCATGACAGGGAAGGGACTAGGGAGACAATGTACCAGGAGCAACCGGGGGGGGGACACATATACCAGGAGCACGCAGGGGAAGGAGACACGTACCAGGAGCACGCGGGGGGACACATATACCAGGAGCACGCAGGGGAAGGAGACATATACAGCGAGCACGACGGGGCGGACACAATACCAGGAGCACGTGGGGGGACACATATACCAGGCGCACGTGAGGGGGGACAACAATACAGGACGAACGCAGGGAAGGAGACATATATACAGGATGACGTGGGGGGACACATATACCAGGAGCACGCGGGGGGACACATATACAGAGCAGTGGGCACAATTACAGCGCACGTGGCGGGGACAACCATATACCAGGCGCATCGGGAGGGGAACACATATACCAGGAGCACCAGGGGGCGGGACACCATATACCAGTGAGCACGCGGGGGGACACATATACCAGGAGACGGGCGGGGCAAGGAGATCATATACAGGAGGCAGGTGGGATCGCGAGGGACAAATATACAGGAGCAGGGCGGGGTAAACATATACCAGCAGTGAGCACGTCGGCGGGGGGGACACATATACCAGGCGCACGTGGGGGGACACATATACCAGGAGCACGCGGGGGGACACATATACCAGGAGACGCGGGGGGACACATATACCAGGAGCACGCGGGGGGACACATATAACCAGGCAGCACGTCGGTGGGGACAATATACCACGGAGTACGCGGGGGGACACTATAACGGAGTACGCGGGGGGACAGGCAGGGGGGGGGACACATATACCAGGAGCACGCGGGGGGACAATTACCCAGGGAGAAATCGCGTGAGGGACAACATATACCAGGAGCACGCGTGGGGACACATATACCAGGAGCACGCGGGGGGACATATATACCAGGAGCACGCGTGGGAACATTATACCAGGAGAGCCACGCGTGTGGGGACGACATATACAGGAGCACGGGTGGCGGGACAAATTACCAGTAGCAATGTGGGGGGGGGTGCCACATATACCGGAGCACGTGGGGGGGGGCACATATACAGGCGCGGGCAGGGGGAGGAGACATACCAGGTACACACAGGGACGACGACGACATCTACTACAGACCAAGCGTTGTGGGGTGGGACGACGACAAATATACACAGACACCAGGTGCGGCGGGGGGGGGGGGGGGGCGACGACATATACAGCACCACCATGCGGGCGTAGGGGGGGGCGACATACCACAGGGCGGGGGCGGACGCATATACCAAGCCACCAGGTGCGGGGGGGAGACAATACCAGCCACCAGGTGCGTGGGTGTGGGGGGGGACATGGGGGACATATACCAGCCACCAGGGGCGGTGGGGGGGGGACCTATACCAGACAACCAGGTTGCGTGGGGTGGCGCGGGAGACTTTCTCAGCGTACAGCGCCCGCGGAGAACCGCAACCAGCCCAAAGCGGTGGGCGGGGCGGGGGGGGGGGGGGGGGGGACATATACCAGCACCAGGTGCATGGGGGGGAAACACATATACCAACACCAGGTGCGTGGGGGGACACATATACCAGCACCAGGTGCGTGAGGGGAGCACACATATACCAGCACCAGGTGCGTGAGGGGGGCACACATATGCCAGCACCTGGTGCACGGGGGGGGGGGGGGGACATATACCAGCAACAGGTGCGTGGCGGGGGGCAGATACTGTACCAGGCACATGGGGACACATACTAGAGACTGGGTTATTCTGCTCTCTGGAGCCAGGTGAGCACACACAAGGCGCACTATGCCCGAGCGCTTTCACTTCGGGGAGTCGCGCTCTTTACTTTGTCACCTGCAGCTGGATTCTCTTCCTGCATTCCAGGGCGATGACCCGAGCACACGGGAACATGCCGAATCCTGTGCCCCCAGGGACACGCAATGTGCACGTCTGCGCCACGCCTCGCTCATGCCTTAACCCCTTTCATACCAGAGGGTCCAGCACCACAATCTGTGTATATCTATATACAAACACACACGTGATGGGGCTGAGAATAATGTCTTTGTATACAGTGCTGACAGTATACGCAGATTCACAGAACTACACACACAATTTTGCCAGCACAATGAGTTCTGTCCCACAGAGCTTACAATCTAATTTTGGCACAGTGAGATCATGTGACTTGCCCATGGTCACCAGGTCCCAACCCCTGTACTGTTTATTCCTCACTCTGATCCGATTCTGGAACCGGCGCTGTTCAGAGTTACGGGCCAAAAGGGTGAATTTCAAAACCCAATGTAAAGTCGTGGCAGCGGAGGCTTTACGTGGTTTAGGCCGCGCGTATAGTGCCGGTGACGGAACGGGTGACGTCACCTGTCGCCGCTAGCTAAAGTTATATTTCACTTTGCGGCGGCGGCGCGGGCGTACTGGCATTTGATCGCATGAGGTGACAGCCCTTAAAAAATCAAATATTCCCGGCTTCCAAAGTCCACGACGTCGCATTGTCGCCGTCGCGCTTACTATAAGTGCACGCAATGTATTTGTTTTTGGGCGACGTCGCCCGTCGCGGGCACTATACGCGCGGCCTAAGTGCTCTCACCTAGGTGCGGATTCAGTGGTCAGCCAGGCAGCCACATAGCTGCCAGCTAGTTCCAGGTCAGTGGTGTGAATGACCCAGACCTTGCATTTCTGATTGCTGGAGTGAGGCCGACCGGGATCTCCGGACACGTATGTGACACGTATGTGACACGCAGGGTCACGGAGCGCTGGACTTGTACTGTTGGAAGCACTGTTTTTAAGGGAGAAAAGTAATGTACAGAATACACAGGTGTACACGCCTACAACATACCAACAACTCTCCCTAACACGCTCTCCTCTTCTCCCCTATAACCCTCCTTGTCCCCTATAACTGTCCTTCTCCCTCTCTATAACACACTCCCCTTCTACCTCAAACTCTGGCTGGTCTTCCCTCTCTTTGCTCTCCTCCCTTTGCATAACTCTTTCTCCCCAGGCCTTTCCCCTCTCTCTCTCTCCCTCTCGACTGCAGCAGATAATGCTTCCCTGACCAGCTTACAATATAACATTTAGCAGAAGCATTAGATTGTATGCTCTGTGGCCGAGCGATGCACTCTATAGTTCTAAACCTCTGCATATAGCGTCCACCCGCCCCCCCCCCAGCCATGCGCACAGCGCTGTGTACTAAGGGCATGAGCGTAAACATAGGAAGGAGTGCCAGACCCGCAGAGCTAATTACATACTAATGACCAGTCTGAATCCCATCTGGTTTTACAGCACGCGCATTATATAATCCTCCCTGATATTGCACAAGCTTGGGATCATGTCTCCAAGACGCGCACAGTATCGCTACTTTCTTATCTCTGCTGCTGGGTCAATGCATTTAACTAAAATCAGAAGCGGACTAAAAGAAATACATATGTATAAACATACACAGCCCTTTTAGGGTTAACCCAGAGAGAACAGATTAACCCAGCAGCTGCCAGAGGGAACTGCAACTCGGACTCCTCGGTTCCCAGACAGGAGTTTGGGAAACAGACTTTACCCTAATAGAGCGTATTCTGCTGGGAATAGTACACTTATCTTTAACCACTCTCTCCAGGGTACGCAGAATAAGCAGCAGCGTCTTGTGTATTACCGCCTAAAGACAAGTTCAGAGTATGACCACACTCCAAAAGCTAACGCAGGTGCCCAGAGCCCTTTAACCCCTTAGAATCAAAGTATTGATACTCCTTATTGCAGGGGTGCTCAACTCTAGTCCTCATGACACCCCCCCCCCCCCCAACAGGTTCGGTTTTCAGGACATCCCTGCTTCAGCACAGGTGGCTCAATCAGATACTCAGTCCTTAAAACCTGACCTGTTGGGGGGGGGGGGCTTGAGGACTGGAGTTTAGAACCCCTGCCCATAATGGGTGAGGATTAGGCGGCTATTACTGTGGGGCCAAAGCTTGCACAAAGCATATAGGGCATGGCTATGAGGCCATTATAGAGGGCCCCCGGAGAACTGGCACTGCAGAAAAGTACTGTACTGACACACCTGCGACAGGTATTTTATCAGTAATACTTTGAGCTGTTTAGGAGAAGGAACGGCTCAGAGTGGCACTGAGTTTAAAGCAGGGGGACGTTGTTCTATTCCTTGTGACCTTGTGCAAGTCACCTTATCTCCCTGTGCATAGATTGTAAGCTCCACGGGGCAGGGACCTGTGTCTGCAAAATGTCCCTGTAAAGCGCTACGTAAAACTAGCAGCGCTATACAAGAACATGCTATTATTATTATTTAGTCGTAGGCCCCTGTGGAAAGTAATGTCCGGTGTTCCTCCTGTTAGATTAATCCTTTCGTGCACGCTGTCCTCCGCAAGAAATAGGCTCCCGGAAATATATGGCGCAAATGGATCTGCCCCGCAGAGCTGGCAATCTAAGCAGACGGAGATGGAATGTCTGTGTCCCGGTCTCACCTGTGCAGTCCGTGTTACTCTGTCCTCTCTCTGCAGATCCCACTGGGGGAATGTGTCCAGGGGGGGAAGGAATTCAGTCTCACGCCCCCCCCTCTCTCTCTCTCTCTCTCTCTCTCTCTCTCTCTCCAGGGGAGACTGGAACTTCAGGTCGGACCAGGGAAGGGGTCTCAGGAAGAGGGAAGGAGTCTCAGGAAGAGGGAGGGGGTCTCAGGAAGGAGGAGGGAGGGGGTCTTGCGGCTCTTGTATTAGGAGAGCATGTGAAGGGCAGAGCGGAGGAGGATTAGAGATTTCAGCAGCTCCACCCTACTCCACAAGCAGCAAGTAATTGCACAATCTGGCAGATACAGAACAGCAACGTGACGTAGCGTGTATTAAACACGCGTGTGTGTAGATACTGTAGAAGGAGTGGCTCAGTGAGTAAAGACACTGTCTGGCACTGAATTTGAAGCATGGGAGCCTGGTTCAATTCCCGGACACTCTGCAGGGACAGCAGCGTATGAATGTGCAGGAAGCAGACACTCCGCAGGGAGAGCAGCGTATGAATGTGCAGGGAGGTGACACTCCGCAGGGAGAGCAGCGTATGAATGTGCAGGAAGCAGACACTCTGCAGGGAGAGCAGCGTATGAATGTGCAGGAAGCAGACACTCCGCAGGGAGAGCAGCGTATGAATGTGCAGGAAGCAGACACTCGCAGGGGAGCAGCGTGAACGTTGAATTGTGCCAGGAAGCAGACCACTCCGCAGAGGAGAGCAGCGTATGAATGTGCAGGAAGCAGACACTCCGCAGGGAGAGCAGCGTATGAATGTGGCAGGAAGCAGACACTCTGCATGGAGAGCAGCGTATGATGTGCAGGAAGCAGACACTCCGCAGGGAGAGCAGCGTATGAATGTGCAAGGAAGCAACACTCCGCAGGGAGAGCAGCGTATGAATGTGCAGGGAGGTGACACTCCGCAGGGAGAGCAGCGTATGACATAGGTGCAGGAAGCAGACACTATTGACCTCAGGAGAAGGCAGCGTATATGAAAGGGCAGGAAGCCAGACACTCCGCAGGGAGGCAGCGTATGAATGGTGCAGGAAGAGACAACTCCGCAGGGAGAGCAGCGTATGAATGTGCAGAAGCAGACACTGCCGCAGGGAGGAGCAGCGTATGAATGTTGCAGGGAAGCCGTGACACTCCGCAGGGAGAGCAGGTATGAATGTTGCAGGGAGAGACACTCCGCAGGGAGAGCAGCGTATGAATGTGGCAGGAGGTGACACTCCGCAGGGAGATCGCGTATGATGTGCAGGAGGGGACTAACTCCGCACGGAAGCAGACGTATGAATGTGCAGGAGTGCAGACACTCCGCAGGGAGAGAAGCGTATGAAGTGCAGGGTGACACTCCTGCAGGGAGAGCAGCGATGAAGTGCAGAGGGTGAAGCAGACACTCCGCAGGGAGAGCAGCGTATGAATTGTGCAGGAAGCAGACACTCCGCAGGAGAGCAGCGTATGATGTGCAGGAGCAGACACCCGCAGGGAGGAGCAGCGTATGATGTGCAGGAGGGAGCAGCACTCCGCAGGGAGAGCAGCGTATGAAGTGCAGGAAGCAGACACTCGCAGGGAGAGCAGCGTATGAAGGGCAGGGAGTGACAATGCCGCAGGGAGAGCAGCGTATGAATAGTGCAGAAGCAGACACTCCGAGGGAGAGCCGAGCGCAATTGATCCCGAATTCTAGCTAAACGCGCCGCCCCCTTGTTTTGTCCCTCTCCCCCACGTTGTTGTTCCTTTTCAGGCCCGTCGTCCGGGTCTTCCTCTATTCCCCACCGTCCTCATTTCCCCCCCGCCGGGCCATTCTTCTGTTGACACTGGAGGCGTACCGGGTGGCAGTCTTTTTTTGGACCCGCTTTTTCCCTCCCTAAGTATTCTCTCCCCTCCCGAACACTGCGCCTTTACCTGTCTTCACGTTTGTGAATCTCGACATAATCCCCTTGACCACCGATGTCCGTCAAGTAAGGACTCCATCCCTTCTGCGCACCACGCTCCCTAGTACTCTCCTCCCTCCGCAGTACACTTTGCCATCGCCTCCCGCACATAGAATGGTGAGATCAGGCTGAGATGGAAAAGCGCTGATCGTGTACCCGGCCCCCCGCTTCACAGCGCGCCCGGGACGATTGCATTGATGGACCCTCTTTCCGCTCAGCGCAGGTCCACACACGAGGCCCCTGGGAGTGACGCCCCTTCGGTTTTGCACGTCCTCTCTACTCCGGAGACCAGCGTTCCGTCTGACCACTTCGGGATTCTGGCATTGAGTCCCTGACCGCACGCGGCTACATACCCCAATTTGAGTTGCTGCTAGTCGGCCCTCCCTAATTCGTTCCGTCATGATTAATTCTTTTCCTTTGTCTTAGAAGAGTCGGCTGTTATTATGCCCGGAGTAAACGCGTAATTGTCAGATATCTTAGATGAGTTGATGTATTTTTATGAATGTGCAGGA
Source organism: Ascaphus truei (assembly GCA_036426205.1). NCBI lineage: Eukaryota > Metazoa > Chordata > Amphibia > Anura > Ascaphidae > Ascaphus > Ascaphus truei. The sequence continues at coordinate 57,603 of WSYH01002010.1, forward strand.
AGAAGACACTCCGCAGGGGAGAGCAGGCGTATGATGGAATGGCGGAGCAGCACTCCGCAGGGAAAGCAGCGTATGAAACGTGCAGGAAAGCAAGACACTTGCAGGGAGACGCAGCGTCATGAATGTGCAGGAGCAGGGACACTCTTGCGGCGAGCAGCGTTATGAATGTGCAGGAAAGCAGACACACCGCAGGGAGAGCAGCGCAGATGAATTGTGCCAGGAAGCAGGACACTCCGCAGGGAGAGCAGCGTATGAAGGTGAAGGAACAGGACAAGCAGACACTCCGCAGGGAGAGCAGCGTATGCATGTGAAGGAAATCTGATACTCTGCAGGGAGAGGCAGCGTCATAGTATGAATGTCGCGGAAGCTGATACTATGACAGGGGAGCAGGCAGAGCAGCGTCATGAATGTGCAGAGGGGGAAAAAAGCAGACACTCCGCAGGTTGAGAGCGCGTATGAATGGGAGGAGGGGTGACACTCGCAGGGAGAGCAGCGTCCTTGAAGTGCAGGGGAGGGGTGACCTCGCAGGGAGAGCCAGCGTCTGAATGTGCAGGGAGGTGACAATCGCAGGGAGAGCAGCGTATGAATGTGAAGGAAGCTGAATACTCAGCCGGGGAGAGCAGCGTTATGAATGTGCAGGGAAGGTGACACTCCGCAAGGGGAGAGCAGCGTAGAATGTGGCCGGTCAGCGAAGCTGTTATACGAGGGAGAGCAGAGTATGAATGTGAGGGAGGTGACACTCGCAGGGAGAGAGCAGCGTATGAAGTGCCAGGAAGGTGACACTCGCAGGCGAGAGGCAGCGTATAAATTGCAGGAGGAGCAGCGATGAAGTGCAGGAAAGGGACACTCCGAAGGGGAGAATGGCGTATTAATGTGCGGTGAGGGCGGAGTATTGGTGCAAGAATCAGGACCACTCCGCAGGGTTAAGGGGAGTATTAATGTACTGGGAGCTGAGATTAATGTGCAGGAACCTACTCTCAGCAGGGAGTGGAGAGATAAATATTAAGGTGCAGGAGAAGCTGACACTCAGCTGGCGAGTAGTAACGTGTAGGAAGCTTGGAATGAAAAGGGAGAAGAGAGAGGAGAGGAGAGAAGCAGTAGTATTAACGCACAGGAAGCTGATGCTCAGCAGGGAGAGACGAGTATTAACGTACAGGGTGAGTTCAGCGCCCCCATGTGGAGGGGGACAGTTATAGTGATTTGCTAACTCACACACCTTCAATATTGACTTAGTATTATAAAAATTACACACTGTGGGGGGGGACTTCATGACGCACTGTACCTTGTATACACAAGAACACACTGTGTCAATGTTATCCAGCAAACCCGTGTGTGTGGGAAAACCATCAACTCCTTTGCTATTCTGTGTCAGAATTACACCACACCCTGTCTTTAATTGGTATGTTAAATTGAAACTATCCAGCTAAGTGTAAATTCAGAGGGGTGTGTTTTTGTTTTTGCTCGGCTGGATCCTTGTGTGAGTTCCTTCTTCCAGCCCTACTCCTCTAGACGTGCTCCTTACGGGTGCCTGGTCTCTACCCGGCGGGCATCGAACTCACTCAGGACATATCCCGGGAAACGCTCATGCCGGGTCTATACGTTTGTTTTTGTCTATTGCCGCTACACGCACTCCGGCGACGCCTGCCTCCCCTCTCCCTCGCCCGTTATCTCCATACGCCCGTCGCAGTACGGGCCCTAAACCCACCCCCATCTTCCCCACCGGGGTACTCGCTTCCCTCCCCACGAGGTTAACCCACTACCTCTCCCATTCTCCACCTGGTTGATCGTGAACGGCTTCACTCCTTCCGTACCCCCCCTGACTATCTGGGCGTAAGCATGGGCGCCCCCGGGGATTGCAGTGTGAACCCAGTGCCCCCTTGGCGTGGAAGCTATGCCACGACCCGCCCGCAGCACACTTTCCAGGGCAACTCACGCTCTTCCCTCCGGGGCTACTGGATCCCTCACCTTTTCGCCACTCCGGGACATTCTTCCTCCCTTACGTTCGCAGCGTTTATTAGATTTCCTTTGGAGATCGGCCGCACCCGCCATCCAACAAACTGGGCCGGGTTTCATTTCCCCTACAGCCTCACATGGACTGGGTCGAATCCGGTTGCACCCCTTTGCACATTACCTACATCTAGGGACCAGGTCACGTGCGCTTCTTCTCGTCCTACTGTCTGTCGAACCCGCGAAAAACCCCGACGCTCCTTCCTTTAGGACGCAAAGGGACACAGCGAGGCTGCCTGACGTTTATCGGTGACAGGCTTCTGTTTGGCCCTACCCTGAGGGCGTTCGCGCCCAAGGGGCGCCTCTAGTCGCACATCTAGTACTACATTGCTGATGAAGGGGGCCTTAATATGTAGCTTGGAAATGGCCCATCGACTCATGGTGGCATTTGTTTTTCTTGGCTGGGCTATCTGGGACTACTGGATTTATATAGTGGGATATCATCGGGGACGGCAGCCCTGTGTGTATGTAATCTTTCTATGCACCCACGTGTACTCAGCGCTTTACAATAGAGACAATGCAGTACAGGCAATTTTATACAATATAGTGCAACAATCAGATCTGACAATAGCAAAGGAAATCTCTGCCCCGGAGACCGCGGCGGATTTGGAATCCGCAGCCCCGCGGCAATTAGCTGTAGCGGGCACTCTTTGCTGCCGCCCCCCTCCCCCTCTGAAACGGACGTCTTGGCTCTTTACTCTCATCTAAATTCATTGCCACTACCCTCACCCACTCTTCGCTGCACCTCCGCCACGCTTCCTCGGGTCAAGGACGTTTGGCGGTGCTGCGTGCCAGTCGCCGCGGAAAAACTCGCCACTCGACGTGCCGCTGCTTCTTCACATTTCTTCTCCACCGCCATCTTTAGTCCGGCCACCGCTCCTAATGTGAATGCGCCCGCTAAGGAGGACACAGCGAGCGCGCCCCCCCTCCCTCTTTCGGCGGGCGCCACTGAGTGTCCTGCTTCGCTCACATTAGGAGCGGAGGCCGGGACATTTAAAAAATGGCGGGTGGAGAGGAGTTGAAGAGGTGAGTTTTGCGGCGGGTGACTCGGTCGCGGGCTAAACTCCCCATTCCGCGCCTCCTCTATTATTAATATTTGCTTTGTCCTCACTTCTTTTCAACAACACGTTTCCTATACAGCCCTCATTATGTCTCTAACCCTATTCAATATCTCCATCCTCCTTCCTTCGCCACCTTATCAGCTCACATGACACCCTTCCTACCTGCGCCCTCTGTCACTAAACAGCACTATTCTGCTAAAACACCCCCCACACTAAAACACCCCCCCACACTAAAACACTCCCCTACAATCCTCCTCACACATTCTCTATCATGCTTCTCCTTGCTCTGGGGATCTCTCTCCCCAATCCTGGCCCCTGCCTCATTTACAGCTCTCGTCCTCGCCACCGCATGCAATGTGTACTCCTCACAGTATAGTCCCTCTAATATCTACCATGAGGTATACTGTCACTCTCCCTCCTCTCTCCCATTCTCCGTGCCAGAGCCATCTTAACTATATAGGGGTCCCGGGCAGAGCCGTGCATGGGCCCGGCCTACTTGCTCAGCTCCCAGCCTCTCAAGCCCGGAGTGCTGCACTCGGCAGCGTAAGCGAGCAAAGAGCGAGCGAGTAGGAGGTCGAAGAGGAGGAGAGCGGATGCTGTGCGAAGGGCGTGTGAGAGAGAGAGAGGGAGAAGCGGGGGAGGGAGCCGGGGGAGGGCGACGGAGCGGAGCGAGGGAGGGAAGGGAGGAGCAGGGGATGGGAGGGAGGAGGGACGAGCGGAGACGTGAGGGGGTAAGCGGACGACGGGCGCGGGGAGAGGAGAGGGGCGGACGCAGGGTGAAGCGGGGCGGGAGGAAGGAGAGCGAGAGGGGGCAGGGAGAGGAGTCGGGGAGAGCGGAGGGAGAGCGAGGGAGCACGGGTGCCGGGCGGCGGGAGGGGGAGAGCGGGCGGGTGAGGCGGGGGAGACGTGAGCTGTGCCGGCGGAGAGGCGAGAGCGAGTGGAGCGGGGTGCCAGGCAGGGGGAGATGAGCGGAGCCGGGGGTGCGGGCGGGGTGAGAATGAGTAGGGTTGCCAGGTGGCTGTCCAAAAATACTGGAACAATGGTGAAAGGTGCGACGCGCGCGCGAGAATCGTTGGTGGGGAGAATGTTATTATAATGACCTGACTGTTATGTCATTTGTTCTAAATTTCACGCCAAGTATTCACCAATTTTCACAAATTTATATTCTCATTTCGTAACAAATCTGGGGAGGAGTCTTGGGGGGAGCGCACTTCGAGGATTGTTTTAGGAAATAGAATATGAAATCGTGCAAATTAGTGCATGATTGGTGTGAAATTTGGAACTGTTACGCCGGTGCTGCCTGCAGACCAGAACCGTCCCTTATACTGAGGTGGGGACGTATAGGAAACACACACCCGCAGCGAAAGGAGCGTGTCGGAGTGTGGTGAATTAGGCGTTGCCAGGACAGGTGGTGTTTGCTAGCAATACTTGCCGGTACCGGTTTTAAAGAAGTCCGTGTCGTAGTCCAAGCCGGGTTCGAGGGGTATCAGAGTGAGCGTTGTCCAGGAGTGCGAGATCAGAGCGCAGAGGGGGTAGTCGTACAAGCCGCGTCAGAACCTGTGAAAACACTGAGAGATCCTGAAGTACTTCCATACAGAGACTATGTCGCGCAAAGACTGAGAGCAGAGAGGAGCTAGATAAAGAGGAATGTCAATTAGGAACGGAGGCGGGACAGCAAGAGCTACAGGGAGACACTGCAGATTGGTAAACATAACAGGCCAGGTGAGACTTGGGGTAACCTGAGTATGCCCGTGCGGCTTGCAGGGGCGGAGCCTGAGGTCCGGGGGACGGGAAGAAGAGGGTGCAAACTGAGCGCGCCCGAACGTTGTAGCGGTGGACCAGCCAGGGTATGGTGCAGGTGTGCGAAGGGAGGGGCATGGGCACGCCGGCGCTGAGCAGAGGAATCGCGAGGCGAGGAAGTGAGTGCTCTGTGTGGGGAGCGAGGAGAAACCGCGATTCCTGACAGTACCCCCCTCTTCAGGAACGGCCTCAGGACGGTCCATGAACGGTTTTCTGGAAACCTTTTCCTGAAGGACTTAAGAAGGGCCGGGGCATGAATGTCTTACCCAGGATCTCTCTTAGGGCCAAAGCCCTTCCACTGCACGAAAACTGGAGCTGGCCCCTGGAGAGGTGAGAATCACAAAAGAGTGAACTTCGTATTCCTCGGTATTTTGGACAGTAATGTGGTCCGGTTACGGTCTGATCCGGAAAGAAGTGACTGGTGATAAAGGTTTAAGAGGGATCATGAAAGACATTGGGAATTTCATACTGTGGTGGTAGTTGGAGCCGGAATGCCACAGGATTGATTTGTTCACTAATAGGGAAGGGACCCAGGAACTTAGGTGCCAATTTTGGAGATGGTACCTTGAGGCGGGGATTCTTAGAGGAGAGCCAATACCAAATCCCCTGGTTGTAACGGGTGCCGAACGACGACGACGATCGGCCTGTAGTTTCGATCTGCGGGAGGAGTCGAGAAGGGTAGACTGAATCCTAGACCATGCGGTTTTGAGGGCGAGTAATGGTTATCTACGGCTGGAACCAGAAGGGTGTGGAGATGGGTAGGCAGGAGGGTGGAACCCAAATTTAAAAGAAGGGGACTCCCGGGTGGCTAATTTTTAGCAGAATGACAGCGTACTCTGCCCAAGGAAGGAGTTGAGCCAATCATCTGGGGATCGGATATGAAACATCTCAGGTTTTTCTCCAGGGATTGATTGATTCTCTCGTTTGTCCATTGGACTGTGGATGATAGGCGGAAGGGAAAGAAGAAGAGATGCCACTCTCGCAATGCTCTTGTGCTGAAAGTCAAAATTTGGATACAAATGAGAACCTTGTCAGAAACAATGGAGAAGGAATCCCATGAATCCGGAAAATCTGCTCCGTAAAGATATCAGCAAGGGTGGGGGATGAGGGTACTCCCTTAAGTGGATAAAATGGGAACATCTTTGAGAACCTGTCCACGACCACCAAGATAGTGTTCATTCCTCTGGACCTGGGCAACTCCACGATGAAGTCCCATCGATGTTGGACCAGGGGCGGTCGGGAACTGGAAGAGGTAACAGAAAACCCTGAGGCTTTTGAACGGAGAATTGCTTTGAGCGCACGTGGGACAGGTGCGGGTAAACTCCAGAATATCTTGAGACCTCCTTGGCCACCAAAATTCCGACGAATGAGATCAGTAGTCTTCTTAAAACCTGGAGACCTGCAGATTTAGAGGAGTGACCCAAGAAGGACCTCTGAACAAATTGGAGGGACAAAGAGTTTGTTGTCGGGAACGACCAAGTCCTTGGGAATGCGTCTCTGGGAGTGCAAAATCTTGTCAAGATTCTTGAAAGTAGACGTGGCGAGAATCTTCTCTTGTGGAAGGATGGTCTCCAGAGGTTCCTCTGGTTTCTATTCAGAAGAATGTATTCGGGAGAGTGCGTCTGCCTTTACGTTCTTGTGTCCCGGGGATATAGGAAAGGTGAAAATCGATTCGAGAAAAAAAAAGAGCCCAACGAGCTGTTGTGGACCAAGGCGTTGAGCATTTTCTATGTAAGAGGATCTGTGGTCCTGTGAAGAATAGTAAACGGCTCTTTCAACCCCTCCAGCAGGTGTCTCCACTCTTGAAGAGCCATCTTCACGTCCTGAAGTTCCCTGTTACCCACGTCATAGTTCCTCTCGGCAGATGAGAATTTCTTGGAAAAATATGCACAGGGATGTAACTTATCTTGAGGCGTGGGTCTCTGAGAAAGAACGGCTCCAGCGCCGCAATCAGAAGCGTCGACCTCTAGGACGAAGGGAAGTTCAATGTTGGGATGACGGAGAATAGGTGCGGATATAAAAGCTTCCTTGAGTGTCTCGAAGGCGGAGATGGCCTGATATGACCAAGCAGAAGGATCAGCTCCTTTTTGGCTCCTGCCACCTCCCGATTGGCTGAATTACACAGCAGCAATCAATCAGAAGCTGCCCGGCCCCCTAGCAGCAGCCCTGCTCTATCCCATGTCCGATATTATCTCTCATATTATACCGGAGAGGGTAACCAAATACCGAACACCTGGCAACCCTAAGAGCGAGCCGGGGGGGGGGGGGGTAGAGCATTGGTGGGCACGCATGGGCCGGGTGCGTGGGCCCCCCCTATTCTGTGGGGCCCCCGGGCAACTGCCCCGTGTGCCCATACGTTAAGACGGCCCTGCCTGTGCCCTTTGGAATGCTCGCTCCCTTTCTAACAAGTTCCTCTCTGTACATGACTTCTTTCTCTCTCACTCCCTGCTCCTATTTGCTATAACTGAGACCTGGCTCACTCAGTCTGACTCTGCTCTGGACGCTGCCCTGTCTTATGGTGGCCTTTCTTTCTCCCACACTCCGTGGCCTGGAGGCAGGGGTGGAGGCGTGGGGCTCCTGCTGTCCTCTCTCTGCCGTTACCGAACCCTCCCTATTCCCCCCTGTAGGCGATGCTTGCAGAGATGAAGACGGGAGACTTGCTTTGGGAAAAAGAACGTCGGCCTTTACTCAGCCGAAGTTCAGCAACCTAAATTTCAGCTTCCCCAGCGATAAAAGTCCTAATTACCAAGTGTCCCGATGCATCTGGGACATGTACATATGGCCTGCACACACTGGTGTCCCTTTGCCCGCACTTTTGCTCTACACACACCAGGGAGAGACAAACACTTTTTCCTTTCCTGTCTTAAACCCTTGCTAGGCTTAGCGGGGCTCCTTAGTAGTCCTGCCTTCCTCCAGGCAGGGATTAACCATTACGTGGCCAACACCCAACAGCTCTAGCTATTGTTAACAAGCTTTCCCATGCTACACTCCCTCTTTCTTCCTTTCTTTTCCTGTCCAGATCTCCTCTCCCTGTCCACGTGGCGGCCATCTATCGCCCACCTACCTCTACTCATCGCCTTTCTGTCTCTCTCAATTTGAATCCTGGCTCTCTTTCTTTCACTCCTCTAACTCAACCTTCTCTTCTCCTTGGGGACTTAGAGTTCCATATCGATGACCCCTCTCTCCCTCATGCTTCACCAAAGGACTGCAGCCAGCCCCCACAAGGACGCCCACTTCTACCTGGACCGTGTTTTCACAAAAAAAAACTTTTCTCTCTTTGATTTCTCCTTTCCCCCTTTCCTCTCTCATCTCCTTTTCTCTCGCTCATTTCTCCACCTCAATCTACCCCATTTCCCTCTCTTGATTCACATACCACTCTTTCTCTCCTGCTCTCGCCCTTCTAACCCCAGACCCTGGCTATACTGCCACACGCGCATGCAGCGTTCCCCCACTCGTTCCTCTGGAGGAAATATCACGCTCTGGCAGACTTCCTTCACTACAAATGTATCCTATCCTGTTTCAACTCTGCCCTCTCCCAGGCTAAACACACGCCAGCAGGGCCGCCGACAGAGGGGGACAGAAAGTACAGGTGTCCCGGGCCTGGAGGCTGCTTGGCCCGGCCGGCGCTACAAGTTGGGCCCGACCTCTGGCCAGGCCCGGCTGCCAGCTCTCCATCAGCTGCCTGCAGGCCTCTTCGTCTGTCTGTCCCCCGCCGAGCTTCCAACGCTGACGGCGCGCAACGGGCCTCTGACGTCAATACGCTGGAATGAAGCTTCCGGTGCACGCGAGCATGGTAGGCCCTGCGCGCGCTGACATCGGAAGCTCGGTGTCGGACAGAGTGAGGGAGAAGCCTGCAGGCAACTGTTGGAGAGCCGGGCAAGAGGTCGGGCCCAACTTGCAGGGCTGGCCGGGCCCCCAGCAGACACCGGGCCCTGGACCATCCACAAGGTAAGTGTATATTTTATATGTTATCTGCTGGGGTGGGAGTTTATATGCACTGGTTTTTTTTTATGTACTTGGGCTTTTTTGTTATATGCATTGGGTTTTTTATTTATATGTATTTTTATATTGTGAAAGCGTAGAAATAATATCAATGAGTCAAGGGTTCAAAGTATCAACGTGAGTTTATTGCACCAAGGTACAAATGAGAGAAAGAATTCAACATGAACTCAGGCCTCTGAAAACATATTGCTTGGCATCACATTTTTATACATTTCAAAATGAGTAATAGGCCCCTTAAAGCTGCCGTTCAGTCAATATCCTGCATGTGTGTTTTTTTTTTTTTTATAACTTCAAGTTTATTGGAATATTTTCAATATAAATAGCATCGCAATACAAATAACACGAACATTCACAGTATTACATTCATGTACGATACTGCTACATTCTCCTTCTGGAGCCACAAGAGTTCATGCGTTGCACATGGTATTTCTAAAACCAGTTGGGATATTTATGTAGGTTAAACTTGGGGGAACAACACACAAAAAAAAAAAAAAAAAAAAGAAAGGTAAAGTGGGGGGGGGGGGGGGAGGGAGGGGGGGGGGGGGGGGGGGGCGCGGGCACGCTGCACTGCCACTTTCCCATAGGTGGCTGGTAGATTTACTATACACCATTTGTTTGCCGACTTCGAGGGCCGCCCAGAGTGTTCACTGCATGTGTGTTTTTTAATAAATCAGTTCTGTAGTAAGAAAAAATACTTTTAGCATTTTCTGTTTTTAAAAAAACAACTTTGAAAGACCAATTTTCTTGTATTCTATTTTAACAGCCATTTACTAAGGCACAGCCCCTTCATGTCCTGTCACAAGCCCTGGCACACCCCTTTGTCAGCCCTGCCCTCCCTCTAGCACATGTCAGTGCAGGAGTGCTCATGAATATTCATGAGCTTCCACTGACGGACAGAAGCAGAAAAAAAAAACAGATCCCTTCACTAATGATGTCACCAAATTTCGCCGATCAATACATGGAGAACGAATTGACCTGCAGCTATACAGTTCTTTAGGTAATTAGAGATTGCCCACATGAAACTATTGACGTAAAAAAATTAAAAAAAATTAAAAAAGACTGAACTGCAGCTTTAAGGGGGCTGGCTTAGAAATTAAAAAACAATATGATGACATATAAAAATCCTTATTCATACATAAATATGCTTCGTAAGCTATACTTTATCCTATATATTCCACCGCAATGTTGGCCTCTTAACCTCCTGACTTAATGAGTAAACCTCTTAGCCCTTTGGGTGTAGCTGCCAGATAAGGGAAGCGGAGGTCAGCAATATGTGACTTTGCTGGAAACACTCTTACAAATGCAATTATTTCAATTTCAATTTAGGAATTATGCAAGGGCTAGTCACAGCCAGGAGTGATGCTCTGCAGCATATCAAACATACTGTACACAAATAAACAGATACACATATATAAAAGCAAATACTGGTGATGATAGTCTGTCTTCATATAGCCTGAAATGAAGAAAATCGGGGCTCCACGGATTTGCTCAACAAACTAATTTATTGCCAATAGACTTGACGTTTCGGCTACACAGGCCTTTCTCAGAAGCAGAAATGGCATAATGCCTGTGTGGCCGAAACGTTAAGTCTATTGGCAATAAATTAGTTTGTTGAGCAAATCCGTGGAGCCCTGATTTTCTTCATTTCGATAACCCTGGATTGACACAGAGAATCCTGAACCAGGAGCACCGGTAGTTGTATCCCCTTTCATTTTTTATTAGTGTGCAGCATTTATTTATCTTTCCACTTCATATAGCCTGAGCCACACACCTTATCTCAATCTTCACAATATATATTGGGGCTTTTTCATATGTATTGTTTTTTTATATGTATTGGAAGGAGTGGGGGAATTTGTCAATATGTATTGGGGGGAGTGGGGGTATTTGTCAATATGTATTGGGCGGTGTTTTTTTTTTTATATATATATATATGTATTGGGAGTGGGGTTTTTTGGTATGTATTTTGTTGGGAGGGGGGTTGAGTAAAAGTGGGGTAATTGACGGAAGATGGGGGCGAGTGACAGGAGAGAGGGGGTGAGGGAGGGAGTGAGTGTGTGAGTAAAAGAGGGAGTAAGAGTGAGACGAAGGGAAGAAAAAAACATGGGAAGAAGGGGGGAAATAGAGGGGGCTCGTGAAATGGGGGTGGGGGGCTCACAATACCATGACATGGGGGGGGGGGGCCCAGACGTAACACTAGTCCTGTGCCCCGTGAAATCTGTCAGTGGCCCTGCACGCCAGTCTAACCCACTCCGACTCTTCTCTGTCTTTGCCTCTCTATTCAGACCATCGTCTGTTACCTGTTTTTCTTCCCCCATTTCACCTCAGGATTTTGCAGACTATTTCAAGACAAAGGTGGATTCCATTCGGCAAGACCTCTCCCCTGTATCCACACTAGAACACAAAATAAAAGAAGCACATGGAGGAACACTATTAGTAAAAATAATGTGTTACTTCATATAAAAAATACACTTCACACCACTTACATACAAATGTATGTTCCAATCGTCCTGATAGGACTCAGTTATAACGGAGCTCGGTTCTCTCCGATGTTGTTCAGCGCTTTCATCCTCCCAAGGGGAAGAGCACAGAGGAGGGGGGTGAGTGGGGGGAACTACAGAACCAGTATTAAGTTTGTGGATCTGTATCCAACCATTGTGGAGAACAAAATTACAACAAAAACGTGTTTTGTTTTTTTTAAGTTGATGTAAACTCTTATCTCGATGCCCATAGTAACCATTCTATACCCTGGTTGAATAACACACTCTACAGGCAAATACTACGATTACGAAGGAACTGCTCCCAAATGAAAGATTGCAAAGATCAGTCAATGATCACAACAAAAAGATTCACTGAACGGGTATAAAAACTAAAACTATATAATATAACTAAATAGTGCAATATTAAATCACTACATAATAGTACTACGTAAAATGTACTATGTAAATTACTACATTACTACATAATATTATGTATTTCACTGATTTATTATTTATATTTTTGTATATTATAGTCATATCATTTTTACTTATGGAATATTAGGTATATCTATTATGAAATCCAGAGTAATTTATTATTGCACTATTTAGTTATATTATATAGTTTTAGTATCCATACGTATATTTCTTATGGAACACTGCTTATTTCTGTCATTAAGACCAGAATAACATAACGTTGCACTATTCAGTTTTCATAGTCTTTTATAGTTTTATTTTATTTTTGAGTCTTTTTTGAACATGTGATCATTGTAGCCTTATGTGAATTCATTGGGCTGTAGTTGTAACCTGAGCGAATAAGATTACACTGCTGTGTTGAATTGTAGGCAATTGGGAATGGCCACCTTTCATTGGTTTGTAAGGCATTTAAAAGACGCATGGACAGCCTCTACCGTGACCCCCTGACGAAGCACGCAGTTGTGAAACGCATAGAGGTCACTTGAGGCTGAAGCGGTCGGGAAGATCAGCTGTTGATCGGTGCAGTCTGGACTGTTACACCAGCGCAGATCACAGCAGTCCCGCTTTTCATCATTCCCGGTCAGTACCTTGGCATCCCCCAGTGTGGTTTATCTATTTGTTTTGTTTGTGTGTGTTCACAACGGAGTTATTGTTTAGTTGTTATTCTGTGCTCACGGTAGTTTTTAAGTACATTTATCTGCATTATTTTAGTGGTTGTGCCATCAGTGGAAATTACCCTTACACATTTTTTTTTAATGTATTAATAAATATTGTGCAACACTTTTTACTTTATGGTTTGTTGTCTCTTTTGAGCCTCATTTACATTATTGGTGTTTTTAAATAATTGTGAGGATTCGCCATCCTGATGGCCGGAACACACCTATTCAGCCTTCTACATCTGACACTCAAGTATTGCGTTCCCGCGGCGGTTCCATTGCACGCACGATCAGTCTGCCCTCCCAGATCCATTTCCAGTCTCCGCCCCCGCTCCGAAGACGGACATGCGCAGTGCGCGAGTGGCGTGCGATCAAGTCGCCATCCCTTGACATCAGTGATGTGCGGAAGACAGGCTTCCCCTGGACCCGCCTCCCAGGCTTCATTCCCGTTCGGATGACGGGCATGCGCGGTGCGTGAGTGGCGCGCGATCAGGTCGCCACCTGTCGGTGACGTGCGCGGGACATAGCTCCGCCCCTAGACATAATCAGGCTGCACAATAGGGCGCACCTGCGCGACCCAGCAGCCTATCAGCACGCCCCCTCTAGTTCCGTCCCACTTCCCATTGGTGGGAAGTTCCTTTTATACTTGCTCAGCCCAGAGTATCATTGCTGAGCATAATCTTGTGTGACGCCGTGCCTTGCTGCATTCAGTTCCTTGTTCCTGCCTTGTGCCTTGCTTGCCTTGTTCCTGATCTCCCTGCTGCCTGACCCTGCTTCGTTACTGGAGTCCTCAACTCTCCAATTCTTACCTGGCTACGTACGACCATCCTGATATCTACAACCCTAACCTTGGCAAAGTACCCAGACGATCCGCTACTCTCCAATCCTGACCTTGGCTAAGTACTCCCAACGATCCGCTACTCTCCAATCCTGACCTTGGCTAAGTACTCCCAACGATCCGCTACTCTCCAATCCTGACCTTGGCTAAGTACTCCCAACGATCCGCTACTCTCCAATCCTGACCTTGGCAAAGTACTCCAACTATTCGCTACTCTCCAATCCAGACCTGGCAAGTATAATGTTAATTCTACCTTCCTTACTCCTGGACCAGCTCGCAAGACTAATCTACATCATAGGCGCGCCCGCGTGGCTGTGGGTTGGCGTTTCTCAATTCCCTACCTCAGCACCGCGGTCGCGCTTCCTTTGTGGTGAGCTACGCGTTACAGTATGCTCAGCCACACGACCCCGTGAGGTAGGAAGAGTCCTGAGCACGCACGCCAATGTCCTGTCCAATATTGAGGAGAAATTAGAGGCTAATTATCATCATATGCGAACTCTCCAGGAGAGCTTCAGATCCCTAACTCACTCTCTTCATGAGTCTCGACCTGTCTCTACTTCTGTCACTCCTGGAGTAGTGCCCTCTGTCATGACGACCTCTCCTCCTCCTCACGAACCCCGTCTACCTACACCCAACCGCTATGGAGGGGATCCCCATGAGTGCCGGGGTTTCCTAAATCAATGCTTTATCCAGTTTGAAATTAATTCTTCCCGCTTCACTTCTTCACGCGTCAAAACGGCTTACATTGTTTCTCTCCTTACAGACAATGCACTTGCCTGGGCTTCTCCCATCTGGTAACAGAGGTCTAATCTCAGGCAAGACATCGGAGCCTTTACCAGGGAATTCCGTAGGGTGTTCGATACGCCCGGCCGATTCTACTTTGTTCTATATTTCCCAAGGTAACCGTCCAGTTACTAAATACGCACTCGAATTCAGGACCATTGCCGCAGAGACAGATTGGAATAATGAATCCTTATCGGCTGCTTTCTGGCGGGGCTTCTCTGAAACCCTGAAAGACGAATTGGCAACTGACGATCGCCCCACCGACCTGGAAGACCTTATCACCACCTGCATCAGAGTGGACCACCGTATCCAGGAAAGGAGGTCGGAGAGGGCGCATCACCGGAACCTCACTTCAAGGATCAACCCTGCTCAGGTGAGCACAATGGAACTACCTCTAATGGACACATCCGAACCCATGCAACTGGCAGGTACTAGTCTCTCTAAATCCAAGAAACTACGTCGCAAAAATTCTGGCCTTTGTGTCTATTGTGGTACACCCGGACATCTTGCTTATTCTTGTCCCAATAAGTCGGGAAACGCGAAGTTCCCATGAGAACCAGGGGAATCTCATTGGGAACTCTTTCTCTTTCCCCTATTTCTACTGATAACCTTCTAGAATCCTCCTTCCCATCACTCTTTCTGGTAGCGGATTATTTGTGTCTACTCTTGCCTTTCTTGATTCAGGTTCCGCAGGCAATTTTATAGACCAAGGTTTCGTTGAACGTCATCACATTCCCCTCAGACGTAAGAAGAATCCCATAGGCCTTGAGGCCATCGATGGAAGACCACTCCTACCAGCTTCCTCTCATTGGAGACAGAGGTTCTTCACCTTAAGATGGGTGATGATCACTTGGAGAAGATCCAATTCAATGTGATACACACACCTTCTGTAGGAATCATTCTTGGTCTTCCTTGGCTACAGATTCCTAACCCTCTGTTGGATTGGCTGAACAAGGGTCCTATCCTCTGGAGCTCCTTCTGTACCAAACACTGCTTTATGAAATTCAGTTGTATCTGTACTGCCACCACGTCTGAGGAGAGAGAAAGGGTACTGTTGCCTGAGGAGTATGCCGAGTTCAGCGGCGTCTTTGATACAGTCAAATCAGAGGTGTTACCTCCACATCGCCCTTTTGACTGTCCTGTTGAGTTATTTCCAGGTACATCTCTGCCCAGAGGGGCCTCTTACCCACTTTCCATGCCTGAGACCAAGGCCATGAGAGAATATATTACCGAAAATCTTCAGAGAGGATTCATCCGTAATTCTATCTCTCCAGCCGGTGCTGGATTCTTCTTTGTTAAGAAGGACAGGTCCTTACGACCTTGTATTGACTACCGGGGTCTCAATAAAATCACCATTAAAAATCGTTACCCTCTTCACCTCATATCGGAGCTTTTTGATTGCCTACAAGGCGCTAACATTTTCTCCAAATTAGATTTACGTGGGGCCTATAATCTCATCCGTATCCCTCAAGGTGACGAGTGGAAAACTGCATTCAATACCAGAGATGGACATTATGAGTACTTGGTCATGCCATTTGGTCTGTGCAATGCCCCAGCCGTGTTTCAAGATTTTGTCAACAAAATCTTCAGAGACCTTCTCAACCTTTTCGTGATTATCTATTTGGATTTAGAAAAAATCATAATGTCATCCAAACAGGAACATGTGTCCCACGTCAAACAAGTACTCCTTCGTCAACGGGAGAATCGACTCTTTGCCAAACTCAAAAAATGCCAATTTCATCAAGCACCTAGTTCTTCTAGGATATATAATATCCAACACTGGCCTTACCATGGACCCTGCTAAAGTTAAAGCCGTATTGGACTGGCCTCAACCAACCTCTCTCAAAGCCATTCAACGTTTTCTAGGATTCCCCATTTACTATTGCAGATTCATTCAGAACTTTTCTTCCCTGGTGGCTCCTCTTACGACATTGACTAAGAAAGGAGGAGATCCCACATCTTGGCCTCCCACGGCTATTCAGTCCTTCTCTCTCCTTAAAAAAGCATTCATGTTTCCACCCATTCTTATTCATCCTGATCCCAAGCTCCCATTTACTCTCGAAGTCGACGCATCTGATGTCGGTGTGGGCGCTGTTCTTTCACAGAGGAAGACTCCTCAGTCCAGGCTGCACCCCTGCGCATTTTTTTCCAAAAACATTCTTCCGCTGAATGCAATTATGATATCGGGAATCAGGAGTTCCTGGCCATGAAATTAGCACTCGAAGAATGGAGACCCCTTCTGGAAGGTACAGAGGATCCCATAACAATACTGACGGACCACAAAAATTTGTTATACATCGAAGGAGCTAGTCGTCTGGGTGCTCGCCAAGCCAGATGGTCAATTTTCTTCTCAAAATTCAATTTTATAATCTCCTATCTGCCTGGAACCAAGAATATCAAAGCAGACGCTCTTTCTCGAAAATTCTCTCTTGATAACAAGACTGAGGCCCAACAAAAACCCATTCTTCCTCCCAAATGTATTCTTTCTGCTACAACCTTCAACACTGACGATCTTACAGTTTCTGAGGGTCGCCTCTACACTTCTCCTCTGCACCGCAAAAAAGTTCTCCAATGAAGTCACTCTTTCAGATCAGCAGGTCACTCTGGGAGCAGGAGAACTTTGGATCTTATCTCTAACATTCTGGTGGCCCGAGATTCAGAAGGATGTCAAGAACTTTGTAGCCGCGTAACCAACTTATGCCAGGACTAAAACTCCTAGGAATCTTCCTTTGGGACTTCTTCAGCCCTTCACTTTTCCTCTGGATATGATCCACAGATTAATGGTCAGACTGAGAGGACCAACCAGTCCCTGGAACAATACATACGATGTTTTGTGTCTGACTCACAGGATGATTGGTCTGAATTTTTGCCCTGGGCAGAGTTCACCCATAACAACGCACAAAGCGGATCTACTCTGGAATCCCCGTTTTTTGTGAACTATGGGTTCCACCCATCTACTCTTCCTCTCTCCTCTTCCTCATCTGGGGTCTCAGCGGCAGATGCCAGGATTAAAGAACTGCAAAATCTCTGGAAAAGGGTTCAGGTGAACACCAGGACAGCCACCAATAGGCAGAAGACCCAGGCAGATCATCATCGCAGGCCAGAGCAGGATTTCAAGATCGGTGACAGGGTCTGGTTGTCATCTAGAAACATCAGGCTGAAGGTCCCTTCTATGAAATTCGCACCCAGATTTCTCGGTCCTTTTTCCTATCACAGAAAAAATCAATCCGGTTGCATATCGGCTCTCCTTGCCTTCTACTATGAGGATCCCGTCAGTCTTTAATGTGTCCCTGCTTAAACCTGTTGTTCAAAATACACATTCGGTTCCAGTCTCTCCTACTCCTCATATGGCACAAGGCCAACCCGAGTACGAGATACAATCCTTTCTGGACTCCAAGTTCTCTAGAGGATCCTTACTTTATCTAGTCCCTGTAGAGGTTTCAGCCCAGAAGAAAGGCCATAGATCCCAAGCCATCGGGTTCACGCCAACAGGTTGGTTAGTTTTTTCCATCTCAAATCTCCAGACAAACCATACTGGAGTCGCCCGGAGGTCGCTCCTTGAGGGGGAGGTACTGTGAGGATTCGCCATCCTGATGGCCAGAACGCACCTATTCAGCCTTCTATATCTGACACTCCAGTATTGCATTCCCACCGCGGTTCCACTGCACGCGCGCGGGCGACAGCGTGGACTCATGGTGCCACTGGGGTATGGGTCCAAAGACCAGTGAATTATCTCGTGCTCTTTGGAAGTGTGTGTAAGTTGCCACTTGTCTGAGGAGCTTGCAATCTACAAGGTCCTCACTATATTACAGAGCCCCGCAGGAAACTGCAATATAGGCTCAATCAGTATCTCACCAGCTGCCACCAGTTTTAAATGCTTGTCACGGGAGACGGACTTAACACATTTATATTTCGTGGATCCAAATTGAGCAGAAAAAGTTGAGCAGAATAAACTGAGATTTATTCCCTTGATAGGCAAACACAGGACAACTGCAGAATACACTTAATAATTACACTTCAGACAAGCCCTTGACAACACTAGGAGGACAGTGAATCTAATACAGGTAGCACAAAACACAAAGTGCCCATCTCTATTACTTTCTTTAGACGCAGAAAAAGCGTTCGATCGATTAGACTGGCAGTTTATGTCAGCTACGCTTTCGCAGATGGGATTCACAGCTAAAATTCTAAACAGCATAAACACACTATACTCCACACCAACGGCCATGGTGAGGACGAACAACTCCTTATCTGACCCCTTTTCAATATCAAATGGAACTAGACAGGGTTGTCCGCTCTCACCTCTGTTGTTTGCCTTAGCCATAGAACCACTAGCATGCCGGATAAGGATGAACCCCAATATTGCGGGTATTCCTGTTGGTCAGAAAGAATTCAAAATAGCTCTTTTTGCGGATGATATACTACTGACGCTCTCAAAACCTCTTACATCCCTCCCTAACCTTTTTCATGACCTGTCAGACTTTGACTCCCTTTCAGGTTATAAAATTAATCATTCCAAATCCATGGCCCTTAGCTTAAATCTCCATAAAGAATTAGTAAAATTACTCCAACTAAATTTCGACTTTAAATGGAATTCGAACCATATTAAATATCTAGGGGTCCAATTAACAAAAGATTACTCGACTTTATACAACGCAAAATTTAAACCCTTTTTCGTCCAGATAGATAAGGATTTAACCACTTGGAATCCATATACAATATCCTGGTTTGGGAGAATAACCACCATTAAAATGAATATTCTACCCAGACTCCTCTATCTCTTCCAAACTCTTCCGGTTAAAATCTGTCAGAAAGACCTAAACAATATACAGAAGAAAATGTTGAAGTTTGTCTGGCAAAATAGGCGACCCAGAGTTCGTAAAGATATTCTTTATAAATCCAAATCAGAAGGAGGCTTAGCTCTCCCGAACTTACAAAACTACTATAGAGCCGCACAGTTAGGGCAACTCATTAGCTGGCATTCAAACCCAACCGAGAGGAGGTGGGTCGAGATAGAGGACCTGATTTGTTCCCCATGTAAAATAAAAAATCTCCTCTGGCTCAACAAAAAGTCTAGACCACCTGAGACCTACAAGAACCCGGTGATATCCTTTGCCTGTAATCTCTGGGACTCCCTCAAAACCAAGTTCCAACTAACTGATACCCCTTCCCTTATGCAACCACTATTCTCGGACCCCTCCCTTTTTACTCAGGAAACCCGCACCCCCATACCTGGATTCAAAAAGGACTCACAAGAGTCAAGGATATCCTCACCCAAGGGAAAGTCCCCCCATTCGCTTCGCTACAACAAACAACCACGATACCCCTCCTCCGAATTCTTCAGATTTCTCCAGGTTAGGCACTATATCCAATCAGTCTACAAACCAGGTCGAACCCAGGCTTTGACTTTGTTTGAGGACTGGTGTCTACACCAACCCCACGCAAAGGGCACTATCTCTAGAATATATCACAGTTTATCCTCTACCAAGAACAACCAAACCCCCGATAACTATATGGTATCCTGGGAAAAGGATCTTAACATCTGTATAGATCTCGATACCTGGACAGACATCTGGGAAGCTGCTTCCAAAAACTCATCATGCGTTGTAATTAAGGAGAATATTTACAAGTTAATATTCAGATGGTACATGACTCCTGCCAGGTTGCACTCTTTTCTCCCAGGCGTTTCCCCTCTGTGCTGGCGCGGTTGTGGTGAAGTGGGGAGTATACTGCACATATTCTGGTCATGCCCCAAAATCCAACAAACATGAATGGAAGTGTTCACCCTAATACACAAGATACAAGAAATCTCTGTCCCACACGACCCAGTATATATATTGATAGGAAAACCAATGGCTAATATCTCCAAAAAAAAAAGCTAGAGTAATATCCCAAATTTTAAACGCTACACGGTGTACAATTGCCAAAAATTGGAAACAACCGGCCCCCCCATCCTTAAATCAAATAAACAACAAAAGTTGGCATATAGTCTATATGGAAAAACTCTCAGCCTATCTGAACGGCTCTACCTCGCAATTGTCTAATATTTGGGCTCCTTGGTTCCGTCATGCAGGTATATCCCCATATATAGACTAGAATACTTTGAACAGAGTGATACATGTGGTATTTAAATTGTCGAATACAGTGCGATATTGGTACAAATGCTACCCCTTCCCCCCCTCCCCCGTTCTCCCTCCTCTCTATTGTTCCACAGCCAGTTTATTTGTATTACTGTATCCCCCTTTTCTTTTGTGTAATATGTTGTGTTTACCTTATTTTGTATGTTTGAAAATGCTCAATAAAAACTTAAGTAATAAAAAAAAAAAAAACAAATAATAATAATTACACTTACGGTATAGGAACAGGGGACAATGTCCAGAAAGGTGCAAAGCACCAGAAGATTGTCTTTTAAAATGTAGTCCTTTTGCAAATTGCCAAATAAATAGCCAGTCCAATCCTTCTGTGAAAGTGCAAAGTCTTTTCTGGTTCTTTGGGGTTCGTTCTGGAATCCCCAGGGCTAACGAAATCCTGAAGCAGGGCAAGTTTCCTTGTTGCAATGTTTTTAACCCCTTGCGTTCTGGAATCGTAGTCGCTGTACTGAGATCTTATCCGCTAGAAATCAGGTAACAACAACAGCAACAACAACACAGGAATGAGGGTTACAGGCCTTTTTAAGGACAAGGACCTGTGGAGTGTTACATTAGCCTCATCCCATTAGCAAGGAATTATCTTCCTCCTATCAGAACCTGCCATGTCACATGGGCAAATCCTACAGCCAGCCCAGGTAACTCTGAGCATGCTCAGTAAGCAGCTTGGTAGCACTGCTGAGTAAAAAGGGGCCACTCATTTCTGGGGACGCAATGTCTGGAGTTTGGTCCCAAGGTGTGAAATATCTAGGATGAGTAACAGGATCTGCTACTCGGAAATATCCTGATTAAGTGACACTTTAAGACTCTGGGGTCTTTCATCCCGTAGACCCATGGGCATCTCCCCAACAGGGGGCTCATGTATGCATAACATTTGTTCCTTAATGCATTACAAAGGCAGGCAGAAACAATAGCATCCTGCCTGTACATTTTAAAACTGCAACAGAAAGGCACTTCATCAAAAATATATGTTTCCCTTATGGCAAAGTTATATTTTTTAATATGTATGTGCTTGGGGGGTTAGGAAAACAATAACAATAGCGCTCAAAACAAACCTAAAATATAATAATAACGACCACTATTGTGACAGTGATATTGTGATTAATACAATCAGTGACAATGCAAAAAAAACAGTGATAGTGCACGTGCCTATTTAAAGTGCATATGTAGGGTGAAAAAAACCTCAAAATAAACTACAACCCTTGAAAAAAAGACTGTTTCACTTGTCTTCTCGTGGATAATTTTCAAAGCGTCAGGGGAGTTCGTCTCGAAGTCATAGAATAGAAAAACATATCATAGTGCAAAAATGTTTAAACAGTGAAAAAGGTGAAAATTGATCCAAAATGACTACTCACATTTTATGTAATCAAATTAGACAGTCATCCAACTTAAGGGGTGGATGCGCCCTATGTGTAAACAGCAGCCACCAATCACAACACTTCATACGGTCGATGTGGGCACTCATAGGTAGCGGTTGACGGATATCCCTGGGGCTCGCGATTCCTCTGGGTACTCGGTCACCTCCGCTCTCTCTGGAAACACTTGAATCCACACCGGAGCTTTCGTCCCTCCACTTCCGGCACGCCGAGAGCCTCCCAGGCTCCCGCTGCGTCACTTCCGGTGCGCCGAGGACTTCCGGATCAGATGGTTACAGTGGAGTTCTCGTGTCTCCCTTCTCGTGGCTGTTGGACTGGAACACTACGCGTTTCGTCGCTCTCTCTGGCGACTTATGGCAAAGTTATATTTTTAATATGTATGTGCTTGGGGGGTTACCCTGAGGCTGCACACCAAAAATCAGGGTGCTGGCTCACTCCGTTCCTAAATTAGCAGTCTTAATGGAACGGCCCCTGTTATTAAGCACTGCAGGTAGGGACAAGCCTGCAAAAAGGGGATACAATGCATAGAGGGGAGAATGGTACATGGGAACAGCATATAAAATTAACCCCTTCATCCCTAATACGAAATAGGGGTAACCAGCCGAGCACACTGCCTTTATTAATGCGCTGATTACCCCCATTTTCTTCACAGCGATCAGTCTGCCCTCCCAGATCCATTCCCAGTCTCCGCCCCCGCTTCGAAGACGGACATGCGCAGTGCGCGAGTGGCGTGCGATCGAGTCGCCATCCCTTTATGTCAGTGACGCACGGAATACCT
>WSYH01002010.1:85000-99052 GCA_036426205.1 Ascaphus truei
TTATATTCACTTTAACAACATTTTAGTTTTTTTGAGGTAAAATAGAATTCATTCACTAGATACCAGTCCCCCCCTTTTATCCAAATATTTTTGATACATATATTGTTGTTAGGCTGTCTTTAGTATATTCATGTTTAAGTTAGTGTGTCTTGCTGTTATTCCAATAAATCTTGTTCATTTTTTCTGACTCTGCAGTGCATCTGTTCTTGCAATATAATCTTTATTAGTAGATTTTCTTAGGTGTAATTTGAGTGCTAAAGGGGTTGTCTTTGTCCTTTTCATTTGTGTGTTCTATATGTTGTTATTATCCCCTAGCACCAACAAGCTCATATAACTTTTCTAACTGATTAAATTTGGGTTTATATTTTATTTTCCCTATAGTCAGTATTAATCTGGGGGCTTGATTTACCTTTAATATTAGGTGTTGAGCAACTGTCTTTTTTGTGTGTTTTATATAATATATATATATATTATTTTTTATTATTTATTTTCCTTTTTCTTTAGTTCTTTAAGGCTTTTCATCTAGGTTTGGTATGGAGGCTGTAAGTATTCACATATATTATGAAACAATATATAATCGCCGCGCTTCTCCATGTAAGGAAGCACCGCTGGCGAAGAGATTGGCCATACAAATGTGAAAAACAGACGTGATCCTATGATAAGAGACTTTTGGTTTACAATCCTTTGATCAACTATGCCACGACTCTGCTAACCCCGTCCACTGTAAGTCTCTATAGCGTCCCTACGCTAAAGTACATACTAATGTTTGTAAATAAAGTGCCAGAAGGGGTTAATATATCCCAAGCATATGCCTTATATAACACAGTGCAGTAAGAAGATAGATCACATGTCTTGCAAGTTAAAAGTGAATAGTGACATAGCAGGTAGACCTTGCTGGGAGAGTTATATACCTAAAGAAAGGGGGGCTGGCCTCCCACAAGAGCCCCCATAATCAGTTGCAGGTGATTGGCCAATATATTAATTTACAACACCCTATAGTGGTGTCCTCTAGGAGCGTGCGGCTAAGGATTAAAATCGGCCTAACAGAAAATGTAAAACAAATATATACGCCCGCCGCTTCCCGTTAAGGAGCATTTTTTCTCTCCTTTGGATATGCAATAAAGGGGAATATAGGTGTAAAAATCTATATATAAAGGAGACTTTTGGTTACATCCTTTGAGGGAGAACGCAGTGGAGTCCCTGCTACGCTCAACACCGACACTCTGGGCACGCTCCCGCTGCTGTGGGAGTGAGTGATCTCTCCTTCCCACCTCAGTACCCTCCGGGTCCTGTCAGGTTTGCGGGCAGCACGAGCGTTACAGTATGTATCCCTGATCAATACTCCACCTGTGTATTCCCTGATCATACTCCCACCCTGTGTATTATCCGCTGTCGATACCGCCCCCCGCATGTGTTATTATCCCGATCGATACCCCGCTTTTATTCCTGATCGATACGCCAGTGTATGGCCTGATCAATACCCCACCTGTGTTTATTCCTGATCAATATCTTCTGCCTGTGTATTATCCCGACATACCTCGTCCTGTGTATTATTCCTGATCAATATTCTGTGTATTATCCCGCTCAATACATATTTTGCCCTTATCATTACCCTATGGCAATGGGGGGCAGCGGTGCACATGGGGGAGAGGCAAGGAAAGAGGAGTGTGTGGAGAGGTGTCATGAGGGGGATGGCACACGTGCACGAGGGGGGGCAGCAAAGGTGCACGAAGGGGAAGCAGCGTGTGCACGAGGGGGGAGCAGCATTGTGCATGAGGGGAGGGCAGCAGTGGTGCACGTAGTGGGAGGCAGCAGGGTGCACGAGGGTGGGCATGCAAAGGTGGCACGAAGGGGGGAGCAGCATGGTGCAACGAGGGGAGGGGCAGCAGTGGTGCACGAGGGGAAGCAGCAGTGGTGCATCAAAGGTGCAAGAACGGGGGGAGCAACAGTGGTGCACGAAGGGGGAGCAACAGAGATGCACGAAGGGGGAAGTGCAGGAGTGGTGCATGAGGGGGAGGAACATCCGTGGTGCACGAGGGGGGAGCAGCAGTGGTGCACGAGGGAGGAGCAGCAGTGGTGCATGTGGGCATAACAGTGGTGCATGAGGGGAGGTGCAGCAGTGGTGCACAAGGGAAGATGAGCAGCAGTGGTGCACGAGGGGTCGGGCAAGCTGTGGTGCACAAGGGGGCGGAGCAGCAGTGGTGCACGAGGGTGAGGCGCAGCAGTAGTGCACGAGGGTGGCATAGTAGTAGTGCGCAGGGGGGGCATAGTAGTAGTGCGCAGGGCGGGCATAGTAGTAGTGCACAAGGGGGAGGTGCAGCATTAGTGCACGAGGGGGCGGGTGGTGGTACACGACGGGGAGGCGCAGCAGTGGTGCAAGAGGAGGGGTGTAGCATTAGTGCATGAGGAGGGACTTAGCATTAGTGCACGAGGGGGGCGTAGCATTAGTGAATGAGGGGGGACGCAGCATTAGTGCATGAGGGGGGCGCAGCATTAGTGCACGAGGGGACGGTGTGCGGTTCTCTCGGTTACCTCTGTGATGATGGGGGAGCAGCATTGCTGGTTCCACTCTCCCTGACACTCCCCCTGCCGGGAGCAGCCATTTTTACACCAGCCGCAGCCCATGAAGCGAGGTGCACGCAGACAGCGGCTGCAGGTCAGGAGGTGACGACACCCGGGGCCTGTGATACTGACCTGTGTCACCTGCAGGGGGAGCCAGACATGCAGACAGTGACACCTCCATCCTACCCTGCAGTTCTCTGCTATTCCTGTACTGATCACACACACACACACACACACACACACACACTGCACCTACATCCTACACTGCATCCCTCTGCTATTCCTGTACTGATCACACACACACACACACACACAGCGCTGTCACTGCACCTCCATCCTACACTGCATTCCTCTGCTATTCCTGTACTGATCCTACACAGACACAGACACACATTGCTGTCATTACACCTCCATCTTACACTGCAGCTCTCTGCTATTCCTGTACTGATCCTCCCCCCCACCCCACACACAGACAGCACTGTCACTGCACCTCTCAGTCCCACCCAATCAGATAACCCTCCCCCCGTGTGTCTCCCCCAAAGTCCTGCTTACCTTGTTCCCGGTGACAAAGAGCAGGTTGTCTCCGATGCGGGTGACCTCCCCTCTCTCCCCCCCCCCCCTTTCGTAAAAGATCCCCAAGTACATATACTTTCTTTTATAACGCTCTCCCCACAATACAATGATAAAAAGACCCCCCCTCCCCCCATATATATGTATTAAGACCTGGGGATTGTCTTCATGGGTCGTCGGGACCCAGAGACAAGTGCTGCAAGGTGGGTCCCGTACCTCTGGTCAGGTATCCGCTGCCTGGTTCAACGGCTGGGCCCCGGTCTCTCCCTCAGCCTCCACCTTGCAGGGCCTCCCTCCCTCACTCTGTCCCACTGAAATCAGAGAGTGCGCCGTCACGTGGCGCAGCCGTGTTAACACATGGACCGGGAGAGGCTGCAGGCAAGCTTAGGGAGAGAGCCGCGCCCCCCCCGCAGCCTGGGCCTGGGTAAGCCTTGGTGCCTGGCTGTCCCCCCCCCCTGCTGTGGAAGGCCAGGGCTGTTGTGAGGATGGGTGGGTTACGGAAGCTTGGCTTCCTTTTGTCTGTTTGCTGGTGTTGAGTGGTTTTCTTTTTTGTATTTTGACCCACCAAACCTTTTCCCACGGTCTGCAGTATCATCTATGTGCTTTTTTGCAAACTTAATTGAACTAATTACCAGCTACGTCTGCTCGCTAGCTGAACATGCACATCACCCGTCACCACATCCCAAATGTGAGTGAAACGCACGGTGGTTGTAACATCATGTTATGGGGACGCTCTCTGCAGCAGGGACTGGGAGGAAGCTGAGTGAGCGAAAGGGGGAGGAGAGGGCAGTAATGGGTGGTGCAAAGTTACTACGGCGAATCGGCCTGGGAGGAAAACCGCTGAGTTTCGCCAACTCTGACAACTGGGGAGGAATTCTATTTCAGCCAGGACAATGACCCGAAGCAAATTAAAGCCCAAGCCCACTGCGCGTGGTGGAACAAGGAGAGAATGAATGTCGTGATGGCCCCCATTATAAACCAGGTCCTGACCTCAATCCAATGTAACATTCCACATGGGAGTGAAGGGAGGCGAAAACGTGTCACATTGTACTGTCTGTGTCCAGGATTCTGCACTCTGTCACTATCACATACTGATATGTCATGCTGTTGCTCTGTTTACACTATGATTCAAGCGGTTGGCTCTCTGTCAGGTGGTCCCCTGCAAGTGGAAGGACCCCTACTCACTCTTGTTCAACTTCTCCCTGAGTGACACTCACCAGTGTCACGCGAGACCTTGTTCCCGGTGACAAAGAGCAGGTTGTCTCCGATGCGGGTGACCTCGCGTGACACTGGGTGAGTGTCACTCAGGGAGAAGTTGAACAGAGTGAGAGGGTTACTTCCACGCTGCAGGACCACCTGACAGAGAGCACAGCTATGACATCATAGCTGCAGGACCACCTGACAGAGAGCACAGCTATGACATCATATTGTAACAGAGCACAGCTATGACATCATATTGTGATAGTGACAGAGCTGCAGATCCGGACACAGAAGTACATGTGACACGGTTTCTGACAGAGCTGCAGATCCGGACACAGAAGTACATGTGACACGGTTTCGCCCTCCTCCACTCCATGTGGAAATGTTCCATTGGATTGAGGTCAGGACCCTCCACTCCATGTGGAAATGTTCCATTGGATTGAGGTCAGGACTGTTACTGGGCCACTCACGAACATTCATTCTCTCCTTGTTCCACCGCTGCAGTGCGGCTTTGGCTTTATGCTTCGGGTCATTGTCCTGCTGAAATATGAATTCCCTCCCCAGTGTCAGAGTCTTGGCTGAACTCAAGCAGGTTTTCCTCAGGGATTCGCCTGTACTTTGCACCACCCATTCTCCCCTCTATCCTGACCAGCTTCCCAGTCCCTGCTGCAGAGAAGCGTCCCCATAACATGATGTTACAACCACCGTGCTTCACATTTTGGGATGGTGGTGACTGGTGATGTGCAGTTCAGCTCGCGCCAGACGTAACGCTGGGAATTTAGTTCAATTAAGTTTGCAAAAAAAGCATATAGATGATACTGCAGACACGTGGGAAAAGGTTTTGTGGTCAGAAAATACAAAAAAGCAAAACACTGCACATCACCCAGTCAACACCATCCCAACCAGGGCCGCCAACAGGGGGGGACAGCCAGGACAGGTATCCCAGGCCCAGAGCCTGCGGGGGGCCCGGCTCTCCCTCAGCTGCCTGCAGACCTCTCCCTCCCTGTGTTACACGGCTGGCACGTGACGGCCCTCTCTGATGCACGTGGGGCAGAGTGAGGGAGAGGCCTGCAGGTGGCTGAGGGAGAGCCGGGGCCCAGCCGTGACCAGCAGCCGGGCCTGACCAGATGAGGTCGGGCCCAACTTGCAGCACTTGTCTCTGGGCCCGACCTGAGACAATCCCCAAGGTCTTACATACATATATATGGGGGGAGTGGGGGTCTTTTAATATGTATTGTGGGGAGAGCGTTTAAAAAAAAAAGATGATGTATTGGGATCTTTTAATAGGTATTGGGGGGCTGCAGGGGTCTTTTTAATATGTATTTTGTAGGGGGATTGAGTGAGAGTGGGGTAATTGATAGAAGGCGGGGGGGGGGGCGAATGAGAGGAGAGAAGGGGTGAGGGAGGGAGTGAGGAAAGGAGGAAGTAAGAGTGAGACGCAGGGGAGAGAAATACATGTGAGGCGGGGGGAGAGTGAGGGGGTGAATGGGGAAGTGGGAGTGAGACGGAGGGGAGAGAAATACATGGGAACACGGGGGGTAATAGAGGGGGCTCGTGAGGTGTAAAATGGGGGGGGGGCTCGCAATACCGCCGATACATGGGTGAAGAGGGCCCTGGATGTAACTCTAGTCCTGGGCCCCGGGAAATCTGTCTGTGGCCCTGATCCCAACTGTGAAGCCCGGTGGTGGTAACATCATGTTATGGGGGCGCTTCTCTTCAGCAGGGACTGGGAAGCTGGTCAGGAGAGGCTGGGCCGGTGCAACCACTAGGCGACTTAGACAATCACCTAGGGCGGCACATTTTGGGCGGTGGGAGTGGAGGAGGGTGACGGGTGTTGGGCACAGAGCAGGGTGGCGGCAGAAGTGGTCGGTAGTAGAGACAGGCGATGGCGTGAGAGGAAGACGGGGGCCGTGGGAGCAGAGCAGGGTGGGCAGAGGAGGACGACAGCCGGGAGAAGCATGTCCAACCCAGCAGTCTTCACTGACTTCCGATGTCTGCCGCTGGGACAGTGCAGGTCCCAGCCCGGTGGTGGTAACATCATGTTATGGGGGCGCTTCTCTTCAGCAGGGACTGGGAAGCTGGTCAGGAGAGAGGCTGGGCCGGTGCAACCACTAGGCAACTTAGACAATCACCTAGGGCGGCACATTTTGGGCGGTGGGAGTGGAGGAGGGTGACGGGTGTTGGGCACAGAGCAGGGTGGCGGCAGAGGTGGTCGGTAGTAGAGACAGGCGATGGTGGGAGAGGAAGACGGGGGCCGTGGGAACAGAGCAGGGTGGGCAGAGGAGGACGACAGCTGGGAAGAGCATGTCCAACCCAGCAGTCTTCACTGACTTCCGATGTCTGCCGCTGGGACAGTGCAGGTCCCCAGAGACACCCTCCTCTTCTTCCACCCTGCTCCACTCCAGCTGTGCTCATTCTTCCTCTCCCACCACCGCTTGTCTACCACCGACTGTCCTCTCCCGCCGTCGCCCGTCTCTGCCGCCACCCTGCTGGAGGAGGGTGGGTGAGAGAGGAGGGGGGATGAGAGAGGAGGATGGAAGAGTGAGAAACGAAGGTGGGAGAGGAGGGGGGCAAGAGAGAAGCTACTGTGTAACATTTAAAGAAAAATCCAAAAGGGGTTGGGGCGCAGGGCTAAAGGGTAGGGGTGCGCAAACTTTTGCAGCAGTCGATAGGTGGACTCTTCACTGTGGTTCGCCTCTCATGCGGATGGATATAAACAATAAAGAAGGCAGTTAGGCATATACCAAACACAGGTCAGTCAGGGTTAAAGGAATAAAGCAAATATACTGGCTGGTGCAAATATTAATGGGTAATGTTCCACTCACACGCCTAAGTGAGTGGATCGCCTACTCAGTATTTTTTTCGCCGCCCGTATGGATAAAAGGGGTGCATCAGGAGGGTAAAAAAAAAAAAAGCATACAACCACGAACCGACATCAAAAATACAAAAAACTGGGGAGCGGAAAAGGTGAGATGAGATATATCAAAATACTCACACGGGCCAGTGTGAGTACACACTGTAGAGGTATCTTGATGCTCCAGTGGCTAAGGGCTGAAGACCAATTAAATGAAGGACGCTATGCATATGGGTGATGATAAAAACTTAGTGGAACTAGGCATACATAGAATTCGCAATAAACCACTACATAAAAAGGGTAAGGGGATGGGAAAGAAAAATCAAAAGCCAATAATGCTTCCTAAAGGGGAAGATTATTAACAGCAAAAGGAAACTTTGGTTTTGGTGGGTACAAAGTCTCTTATCGTCCGCGTCCGGATGAAGAGTGTTTCCACAGCACCTCGGTTCTCTATCAATGGCTGCACAGTTGCCAGTGACAAAGAGCTAGAGTTTCGCCCTAACAGGGCTTCCTCAGGCTCAGGGAAGTAGAGTGGCTGGGTTCTAATCCCTTTAAATAGACCCAGTTCGATCCTCCGTGATTGTATAATTGATTCAGGCTCCATGAATTAAAGGGAATTTAGATTCACTGCCATGGGAGGACAGGGAAGAGCAAGGTGTCAGAAGCTGATGCACGTTAAATCACCCCTGGAGAAGGAGACTGCAGGGGGGGAAGGGGGGAAGATCTAATAATAACTGCGGTCACTCCAGCGGCAGTGTTGTGTATTGCACAAGGCAGACTGTTTACATCAGCTACCAGTCCACACAGACCTGGATTGACTCACCCAAGCTTCACAGGAATCCCCCGTAACCTGAAGACAGATTTGAAAATACCTCTAAGTATTAACCGGTTGGCGCCAACTGTTCCGGGAAACACGGAAGTGAAGTATCGGCATCAGCATGCAGCACAGGACTCGATACCGGTTTAGAGGCGACAGAGTGCAGGAGGTCCACGAAGGTTCGCGAATCGGTGTTCCCTCTATAACCTGTACCCACGACTGGATTACTCGGTATCTTTAAGCTTGACTTTTACCATTTCCGGAGAAAATTGTCTATGGCTTTTATCCTTGACTCTGTGGTCTCGCTTCTGGGATATCGTTCTCCCAATTATATGCTGTTTTGGACTATATAACTATCCAGCTCCCTGTTGCCTTGGAGCACCTACCGTATTATAGGTTTTGTTTATTAGCAGTATACACTATGGTAGTTTGTATATATTTTTCCAGGTAATGATACGCTCCCCTGATGTTCGTTCCATTGTAATCTGTGTTTGTATATGCTAACTGCCTTCCTTTATGTTATATCCACATCGATGAGAGGCGAACCAAAGTGAAGAGGTCACCTATCGAAGCAAGAAAATCAGCCGCAGAGAGAAGTAAAGAAGAAAAGGACAGGAAGGAAGAAGTACTACCACCAGAAGAAAGAAAAGAAAGAACCTTGATGGGATTTTACAACTTAACAGGCCGGTTGTAGAAGTATTTATTTACTTATTTCATCCCGTGATCATAAACAGATACGCAAGCTCCTCATCCAAAGGAGTGTGCCCGATTCTTCCCTGAGGGATCAATGGAGGTTTAAATACCACATTGACCATCAGCGGAAAGAAAAGCTTATTCTCTCAATTAGTGTCTCCCCCACTCTTTCTGGTGTTCCATATCTATCAAGGGGTCAGGGATAGACCTAGTGGGGTATAGAGTAATTTATTTTGAAAGTTAGTCACACCGAGGATTTTAAAAGGGTATCAACTCCTTCTTATTTTCCAATGAGATATATATGTATTATAATACTAACATACGGGTAGACAAGCGCCCGAGAGTAACAACATAACAAGCTATCTATTGCCTCTTACATCTGACACCCCCCCCCTCTTCATATGGAATATACCAGTAATCTCACTCTCTATCGCTTCTAGGCCCCCCTTTGCGCGCTCTCCCTCAACACGCTTCTTTCGCGCTCTTCACTACGCCCCCCAAGGCTCTCTCTTATCTCTCTATGACCCCCCTCACCCTCATCTCTCTCTATTCCCCCTTCGCTCTATCCCTCTCACGCCACCCCCCTTTCTCTCTTACGCCCCTCCTAACGCTCTCTCTATGCCCCTCCTGCGCCCTCCCTCTCTGCCCCCCTTACTCCTCATACTATATGCTGAGCCTTAATATTTTATGCACCCCACATCATATATCTATAAAGCCCCCATTTACTGGCGATGATCTGCTCTAAGACCCCCTTCATCTCTATATCTACGCTTTACCACCTTGTGATCCTCCTCTATGCCCCCTCGCTTCTATCTCTGCCCCTTTCGGGCACTCTATGCCTGCCCTTGCTCTCTATGCCACGCCATGCTTCTATGCACCGTCACTGCTCCCTATGACCCGTTCGACCCTATATATGACCCTCACGCTTCTATGGCCCTGCACTCTCTATATGCACCTCTCTATTGCCCCCTCGTGCTCTCTACCGCCCCCTCTTGCTCTCTTTTTACGCTCACTCACTCTCCTCTAAGCGCCCCCCTAGTCTCTCTACTTGCCCCCCTTCACTCTCCTTGCCTCACCCTCGGACTGCTTCACCCCCCCTCCTCTTTCTAAGCACACGATCGGGGCTCTACGGTTATAAGCCTCCCTCGCTCTCTTTCTACACACCCATCCTCCCCGTAGTTAGATTGTCCTCTACTCACCCACTGCCTCCCTCCCTCACTCTCTCTACCCCCACTCTCATCTATCTCCTCTCAGTTACTCAGAGCTGGTTCTCGACGCCGTTGACCCAAGCGCCGCGGCGGAGCGCAGAAGACGCTGATGCGAACTGAGAACTTCAACATCCTGCAGGCCACACACTCGGCCCCTGTTGGCGTTCGTTGGCGGGGGGGGAACTGGGATTTTTGATTGAACCCTTGCAGACCTGTGTGCTGTTCTGCAAGGCCTTGCGCAGAACGACCCGCCAGAGCATTCGGCCCCGCAAGATGTCAGCGCTCTGGCGCTCCCGCTCGACCTCATCGATAAGTCCAGCTAATACGGTATTGTGAAACAGGTGAGTGTGAATGCAGGAACAGGAGTCCGAGCGGCGGCTAAGGGGGCTACAATACTTCCAGGCCTCGGATGTACTGCCCCAATAATGTGAGGAAGGGGTGGGGAAGAAGGGTCAGGAGGAGGGGGCTCGTGAAGAGGAGGGGGGAGAGTGTCAAGTGTCTGTCATGTCAGTATATGATTTCTTGGGTGGGGGGAGGGGAACGGTTCAGACCGGTTGTCATTTACTTTTATAATAAACTGTCTGCGTCTTGGTCCTTTAAAAAGCCAGATTTACATCTGATAAACAGGGGCCCGGGGCAGGGAGGAGGGGGGACCCAGCGGCAGGGGGGGGGGGGGACCCAGGGCCAGGAGGGGGGGGGCCCAGGACAGATGGAGGGGACCCCGGGACAGTAGGGGGGACATGAGATAGGAGGGGGGGGGACCTGAGGACAGGCGGGGGGGGTGGACACGGAACGGGACACGATGAGGTGACACATTTTACTCTGACCCTGTCGGGTGACCTTTAACTTGAGTGACATGATTTGGATCCAGGTGAACATGTCGGTCCCGGAATGGACCGCAGGGTTGGAATGTCCCTACGCTCGTGGACCTGCCCCTTGTACCACGTGGATTTATTTAACGGGCGCATGACGGGGTGTACGAAAAAGCAGTGTAATGTAACAGCAACAGGAAGGACATGTACAATAGGGAACTGGGCACGTTCTGACGGGAAGAGTCCTGAGGTTGGTGGGAGAGGGACAGTCAGATGTGCCCCACACCCACATACAGTGGTGTGCAGAAATATTCGCCCCCCCCCATACTGTCCCATGGTTGAATTACAAATAAGTATGCGGATTTTGTCAAACAAATCTCATTGTGATTATAAATACAAAAATATAGTGATTAACTGAACTGTATATAAGGAGGAGGTAGAAATGTCAGGCAAGGAAATGTACAAAAAAGCAGAAATGCCCCATGTTTGCATTAGTAGGCAGCCCCTTAAGTCACTAATTGGTAGGGAGCCCCTTTGGCAGCATTACTGCATTGGGTCTTTTTTGGACAGTCTCTATGTAGCGTTGCCCCTAGTAGGATGGTGACATTTTTGATGGGAAATTGATCCAGATCGATTAAGGATTTGTTTATGGGATCGTGGCATGGACGGCAGGCAATCTTCAAGTCTCGCCATAAATGGTCCATTGGATGAGGTAGGACTGTGACTGGCCAGTCAAAGAACATTCATTATCTCATTGTTCCAAAGCTGCAGTGCAGGATTTGGCGTCATTGTACTGCTGAGTATGAATACATCCCAGCTGTCCAGGTTTGGCTGAAACTCGAGCAGAGGTTTTCCTCAGGGTGTCGCCTGGACTTTGCGCCACCATCTCTCCCTCTCTATCCAGGGAGGTTGCAGGAGTATTGACCCTTCTAGGGCAGGGGGACGCAAATTGGAGGCGCGAAGATTTTTTATAGGGGGGCAGAGGTTGCCCAGAGGCCCGAACTATTCCCCTCAGCATTTAAATTAAATGCCGGGGGATCGCCCCTCGACTTGATGCAATGCAACCCCGTCAACTTTACAGAGATTAAGACAGCGTGTTCACGTGTCGACACATGGCAAAGTTGGCACAAATGACACCGTGGGCAATAAACCCCCCGGCGGCGGCATTTGATGCAGGAACAGAGGTAAAGGGGGCACGGTGAGGACCAGGGGCATGTGGCAAGGGGGGGGTGGGCACTGATGCAAACCCAGTGGCGACCCCTACCCTTTAGCCCCGCGCCCCAACCCTTTTGGAGTTTTTCTTGAAATGTGACGATAGCATTTGAGCTTCTCGGCCCTCTGCCCACCTCCTTCTACCCCTTCGTTTCTCACTTCTCCATCCTGCATAGAAGAGAGGCAAAATAAGGAAGGTAGAGAAAAAAGAAATGAAATTTAAAGAAAGCCCCATCCACGGGGGACCGGAACTACAAAGAGGACAGGAGAAGGAACGTGGAGACCCTCGCTCTACACACCTTATCGCACGAGAGGACAGTGCCGGTTGGTTAGAAAAAGAGCGTTGGTGGGAGAGGAAGAATGAGATTAAAAGATGGAGGTGAGCAGGGTGGAAGAAGAGGAGGGTTTTATCTGGGGAAATGCACTGTCCCAAGGGCAGACATCGGAAGTTCAGTGAAGACTGCTGGGTGGGGACAGGATCTTCCCAGCTGTCGTCCTCTCTGACCACATGCTCTGTTCCCACGGGCCCCCGTCTTTCCTATCAACCAATAGCCATGTCTCTTTACTACCGACCACCTCTGACCCACCCTGCTCTGTGCCCAAACACCAGTCACCCTCCCCACTCCACCGCCCAAAATGTGCCGCCTAGGGGGGATTGCTAAGTTGGTGATAGTGGTTGCACCGGCCCAGCTCTCTCCTGACCAGCTTCCAAGTCCATGCTAAGAGAGCGCTCCCCATAACATGATGTACACCACCGGGCTTCAACAGTTGGGATCAGGGCCACAGACAGATTCCGCGGGGCCCAGGACAGAGTTACGTCAAGGGCTCCCTGAAAAAAGGGAGAGGCAGGGAGGAGTAGGAAATCAAAAAAAGGGGAAAAAAGAAAGATTTGAAAAAAAAGAGATGGGAAGAAAAAGGGGGGAAATAGAGGAGCGGAGAGAAAAGAAGGAGAAAGAAAAAGGAAGAAAAGAAAGTAAAGAGAAAGAGAACACAGAAGAAAGAGAGGGGTAGAAGCAAAGGACGGAGAAAGAGTAAGGCAGAAGGAAGAAAAAAGGAGAGGAAGAGAAAGTAGAAAAAAGGGAAATTATATAAATGGACGTTATTAAAAAGATAAACGAAAGAAAACTAAAAAAATCTATAGTTAATAAGCCAAATGACGCCCACCAATATCGAGTTAAAAAGAATACAATACACACGCTATCCCCACAATACATATTAAAAGACCCCATCCCCCCATATATATTGTATTTGTAGACCTTGGGGATGTATCAGGTCTGGACCCAGAGACAAAGTGCTGCAGGTTGGACCCGACCTCGGTCACGCCGGCATGGGGCTGGTCACAGGCGGGGCCCGGACTACTATAAGCCACTGCAGGTGAAAAGAAAGCAATTAGACCGAAAGCTGAAATAACAGGGAATAGAAGAGAGGGACAGGGAAACGGGGAAAGATAGGAAGCCACACAGGTGGGAATAAAAAGGGAGGTGAGAGGATATTACGCGAATGGTTGAGGACAATTGGAAAGAAGGAAGGCGAGGACGAGGAAGGGAAATAACAGAAGGAATCCCAGGGACAATGGGATAACGTACTGGAGGCACAAAAATGGATACCTGTCCTGGCTGTCCCCCCCTGTTGGCGGCCCTGGTTGGGATAGTGTTGACTGGGTGATGTGCAGTGTTTTGCTTTTTCTGACCACAAAACCTTTTCCCACGTGTCTGCAGTATTATCTATATGCTTTTTTCGCAAACTTAATTGAACTAAATTCCCAGCGTTACGTCTGGCGCGAGCTGCTGCACATCACCAGTCACCACCATCCCAACTGTGAAGCACGGTGGTTGTAACATCATGTTATGGGGACTCTTCTCTTCAGCAGGGACTGGGAAGCTGGTCAGGAGAGAGGGGAGAATGGGTGGTGCAAAGTACAGGCGAATCCCTGAGGAAAACCTGCTTGAGTTCAGCCAAGACTCTGACACTGGGAGGGAATTCGTATCTCAGCAGGACAATGGCCCGAAGCACAAAGCCAAAGCCGCACTGCAGCGGTGGAACAAGGAGAGAATGAATGTTCTTGAGTGGCCCAGTCACTGTCCTGACCTCAATCCAATGGAACATTTCCACATGGAGTGGAGG